>UXGD01003695.1:0-19437 GCA_900474315.1 Torymus auratus
AATTAAAATGAAATCATACTGAAAAATTATATTCATAACCTCAAAAACAAAATAGTACGCGCGCAGCGCGTTTGGATCTTGCTAGTCTATTAAAAATGACTATAGTACATAGTAACTTCGAGACAGACTTGCAATATAAAAAAAAAAATTTATATTGCAATTCTGTACCGACGTTACTATGTATTATAGTAATTTTTAAGAGATTATTTCTCTCAGTGTACCACAAACTGTAAAAACCCTCAAAAATTACCATACTTTACAGTAAATTTTACAGTAATTATAGTAAATTTTACAGTAATTGTAGTAAATTTTACAGTAATTGTAGTAAATTTTACAGTAATTATAGTAAATTTTCCTATCTTTCTAGCAACATTTCTTTTCCAGGAAGTATAGTAATTTTTACAAAATTATTGATATAATTTTTACAATATTAATAAACTTTAACTTTAAAAAAAAAAATTAAAAAATAAACTTTAACTTTAAAAAAAAATGAACAAATAAACTAATTGTTTTTAGTAAAAAAATCAGCTACAAGGCCAGACATTTCACATCTTCTTCCATTTGTCGGAGTGTAAAAGCGAGCTGAAAATTTTGTAAAAAGTATTTGTAACGGTGACACCGATTCTCTCGGATGCTTGATAAAAACAAAGAGGTCCCAGATCACCAGAAGTGGGTGGTATTCTGGTACACGCGGGCATGCTCCAACCCTCTTTCTCTCCGTAGCCAATTCTTTTCATCACTCTTTCATTCTCTTAGGCCTCTCTCTTTCGCACCCCTCCGAACCTCTCTTTCTCGCTCCTGCTTATCTCTCGTGTGCATTTGCCATCATACTCAAACACGCGCAAAAGTGCAAGAGAAAGAGAAGAAAAAGGTGGGGAGGGAAGTGCAAAATCAGGGAGAAAGAGAGAAAAAAAATAACGTCAACAATGTATCCACTCCGACAACACACAGCCGTCGAGTCCAGAATACGACCTGACCTCTGGGGGGGAGGGAGGAAGGGACACCTACGTACATGTATACACATCAGAAAAGGGGGTCGCGTTCGTTTTTAGAGTGTAGCCAGTCTTCCATACGGCAGAGCTCGACTTCTCTGTTTTCTCTGTGTGTTTATATATATATATATATATACATATATACACACACACCGAATAGCCACTACCGCAGCTACTATGGTTCAGCGTCCAGGGCTGCTCAGCCGTTATTGATACCAAAATATATATACCTGCTCGCGGCGTGTGTGTGTGTATATAACGTGTTGTGCACCACCGCCAAATAAATGTTCAATGTCACTGCAACGGCAAGATTAGTCGACAGAGAAAAAGAGAGCTGGGTTTATAACTGAAGGAACTACATACGAGTTTTCCAAAATTCAGCTGTCTATAATAATATAATGGCACTGTGCGGCTACGCCGTCGTCGTGAGAAGGACCGACAAGAGTGTATTTCGAGCGTTTTTTCACCTACTCTCGTCTATTAATGTAAACATTCATTTATAACAGGGGGAGTAGCGAAACGACTCGATCGGATTCAATTATATAATCCGAGTGATATCGGTGCGGTGTAATTGGATTAAAAGCGGCATAAATTTAAAACCGTGATTCGGCAATTCTTGGACTCGCTAACGAAGTCAAGTTAATTTCGAAGAAATAGCTCCGCGATGTTGGTACTACTCCCTTCGGGAATAACGAATTGCGTATCGTTTAATTTCTAGTAGATAGAAGCGGACGGTGTTTTATTTATTAGCCGGGGCGGCGCGCGGCCTGTATCTGTCGTCGGTGCGCGGGCAAAATCTTTCGACAAATCGTGAATGCTGTGTGTATCCTATTAATTGTCGATAGCGCGGGTATATTCTCGTATTTTCAGGTAGTGCCGAATTGATCGTTGAAATCCGATAACAAGCGCGTCTTTTGTCGGTAATTTTGGGAATTCGGTGTAAGGGGACAGAGTTATATCTGCGCCGTGGGCCGATCGCCGATGAGAGACCAATTAATAATATACACGATGAAGCGAGACTCGGTTGGTAGAGCGAATGAACCGCGAATATCGTCTTTGGCGCTTGAAATACACTCGGCCGAATAGTAACGGAAAAAACATGAAGATACCACTTAAATTTTCATATAAAGTTTGCCGGTTTTCCTATAGCAATATACTTTTCATAGCGATTTTTACAATGAATGTAGGGTTTTTTTTTAATCATTCCAGTGTGGTCTTGAACAGCAATTAATTTTACTTTATATGCATTATAGATGTAAAAATTATTTTTGAACAAGTTTATTTCACCATCGTTATGACAAAATTGTATCATCTTTTTATTTTTTCCGTACACCTCTCGACAGGCTAGCCAAAACAGTGTCTTATGCATGTTCAGAGAGACGTGACGGTGACTGGTCAGTGACTTACGGAAAAAGAAAATAGAAGAAAAAAAGAAAATACAAAATTATACCATCAGTAATAATATAAATGACACAAATGAACACGTGTGAGAGAACGCATGAGGGACTCGAACAAGAGAGAGAGAGAGAGAAATTTAAGCAAAAAGAGGGGGGATGATGATGTTGAAAGAAGTCAGCACGGCAGGGAATAAACGGTCGCTTCCACGACAGAACATTTCTCAATAAAACGCCACCGGGCTATTGTTATTATCATATAATATTGTAGTTGCATGGCCAACCTTATATAAGTATAACATATAATATAAATATAATAATAACTTGTGAAAAGTGCGCCCTCCCGAACCACGTACGTCTCTTTCGTAAAATATGCATTATTCGCCTTTTTTTTCTCTCTCTAACTAGAGTAGTAGTCAGTCGAGCTGGAAGACGTACCTGGGTAGGATGTTGCCCTAGCCCCTTGTATAGAGTACATATATATATGCAGTGTTGGCTATAACCAACAGATGCGCAAGTGCCGTCACTGTCCCAGTTCCTCATTATACAGCTCTATATATCTTAATTTCTAACAAAGAAAATCCAATTTGCAATTGTAACTAGAAAACAAAAAGGAAAAACTTATTCCATCCGATGGCGACTGGGATACTGACGGTACGCGGTATGTGAACCAAAGCGTGAGCATCTTGTACCGCTGTAGTTATATTAATCGAACTCCCCTAGGTGACATATACCGCGCGTCGAATGCGCCTCTATAACCCTAAACTGTAGCTCTCTATATATAATTAGTATGTAATAATCATATCCCTACATAGATATATAAATATTCGCGAACATGAAATAAATCTCCGCTTAGAATGTGTACATCCCCCGTTGAACTCATCTCACCAGTATTATATACTTCCATAGCATGAATGTAATGTCATATTATATATAAATATATCTATATAAACATAATATATACAAAACGTTGCCGAAATGTGCGACCAGTGCGGTGCATATATGTATACATACGCCAGCAAGAGATGTATAGTTGATAGATGGAAGAAGAATCTCTGGTCCCACCGACTCGCGCCCTCATATTATACATACACAAGACGCGCTCCGCGCACAATTTTTGCATACGATAACACCAGCCAACCATGTCTATATATACTTATATACTCTGCACTCTATCTATCTTTCTTTCTTTCTTTCGTTATATACAATTCAGTCTTACATTTTTCGTAGCCACGCACCGCTTATGTTTTTCTTTTCTTTTCTCTTCTTTATTATTATTATTATTACCGTTCTTTATGGTTCTGATCGATCAATCATACCGCACGCGGTGTATTAGAAGTGTCATTAGAAAAGCATTCGAATGACAAGGGCGGGCGGTGGAGGGGATAGACATCGACGAGGAATCGAAGAGGAATAGAATCTAAGGAATTTGCATACATTTATATATTATAGGAATAAGCGTGAGACAGATAGAAAGAAGAAAATAAATATATATCGTGTGTGTATCAGAAGGTTCTGGCCCTATCTCCAGCTGCACTGTTTAAAGGAAAAGGAAAAAATAAGACCGGGCAATAAAGACAAATCGGTTTCGGTAGCGTAAATCTCTCGCGCTGGGGCTAAGTGACTTTTTTCCCTTCGATTGGGGGGTGAGTAGGAGGGCTACATCAGCCACGGCGCGGCATTACGTTATTGCACGTACTATAAGTATACTATATATATGCTTGGAGAGGGGGCCATTCGGGCCACGTGCCGCGGCGCAATCATTCTTGACTTATTCTAAACAGGAACGAACGAGACGATGTCGTCGTCGTGGGTGAGCTAGACACTGACCTCGTGTTGTATATCTGTATGTGTATATCATCTTTTTACATAATGTCGCGAGAGAGACGTTGCTGCCGTTCTTTCAAAAAGTTGTTAGTCTCAAGCTCGATGGATGCCTCGCACGAGAAGGACAGAGGTAAATGAAAAAAGTTGCGAGCATATATAGCCGCGCTCGATCTCTGACATTTAGCGTGTCGCGACGTATTAAAAGAGAGAGCCTTGCGCGGGGGATGAGGTTTCGAATCGCGCGTGTATGTGTGTGTCTGCAGTGTGTATATGGTGGCAGCGGTGCTGGAGGGATGAATAATTCAGGGACGAGCGCGCGGACCAAAACGATCACGCGGCGGGCGACATTTTGACGCGCGACACGACCGAGAGTGGCCGCGGCTATTTTGAATTTCGGATTGATTCGCGCGCGAAGACAGGACCGGGGGTAAAAACACGACGACGTCCGGTTATGTTATATATAAGGGTCATCGGCCGCTGCGGCCACTTTGTCTTATGCGCGGGAAGATACGATAATTTCTTATCGACAGGCCCTGCCCGCGCGTGTCGTCCCTTCATTAGTAAGAAAAGATACGCGTTTCCGTGCTGTGTTGGTATGCAACAATAACCGAAGCCAATAATTCTATTTCCTGTCGCATTACACGACGGTATATGGGCGACGATAAGTAACGATATCGAGTGCCGATGCGCACGAGCGGGTGTTATTAATTGAAACCGAAGCGACGAGAGCGAGTGGAGGGAAAAATATATATATTATAGACGGGAGAAGAATTCGCGGCGCGCTTTGCATACTTGATTTCCCGAAAATTTCGGCTATCAGCGACAGCCTATCGGATTCCGATGCGTGGCCGCGAATCCTTAAAAAAATGATGAAGAGAGTGAACTGGTTATTATTAAATGCGCGGGCTGATGCGAGTAGTTGTATGAAAAATTGGGCCGAGCGTGCACAGCCAGGTATACGATGCATGTATATATAGCCGCGGATGCGCAAAGTTGTTTCTTGGCCGGACTACGCCGAGGGTAAATATGAATTGAGCGCGCGGGGGCGGCGCGTGTATATCTTTATAGGTAACAAAGCAATGGATTCCGGGGACGCCGGGGAAATTAAATTTTTTTCCAAATTCCTCGGATATTTCATTACATCGTGCCGGGGTTATATACTCTCTTGCTTTTTCTATGCTTCCTCTCTCTCTCTCTCTCGCAACGTTTACACCTCCCGCTTCTTTTATCCGGCGCAGTATTTAAAAAACGCAGCACAGTAGAGTTATTAATTAAAAAAGCATCCGCAGCACGACAGAATTTCATTAGCTCTCTTCGAAAGAACCCGCCGCGCTCCGTACTTTCGATTCGCGGAAAAAGCTCCGGTACGGGTGAAACGTTTGATTCACGGGTGAAAGAGAGAGAGAGGCGTCAATCCGCGGATCCCTCAAAGTGCATTTTCCCGCGCGTAAGCTCTCTCACTTTCCCGAGCGGGGGCCCATTTTAGCCGCCGCCGCCGCGTGTGCAGCACTCGCTAGCTCTGTGGCTTTAGCCGACGCGCGCTATATATATATATATATGCGAAAAACCGAGGGGGAGGGTAGGTGCGCGCAGCTCTCTCCGGGCTTTTGTCGGCTGTTTACGTGTTGTATAGGCGAACGCGCGCTGTTAACTTTGAACCACGTTCGATTAAGCCGGAGAGAGAGAGAGAGTAGGTGTGTGTGTGTGTGCACGTACGTATAGTACGTGTCCGACCGCGTTTTTTCCGCTCGGCGGGACAAGCGCGAGAGGTGTATATAGTGCGGGTATAGGCTGCGCTGGTTGTGTGATGTGCCAGATGAGCGAGAGGCTTGAGGTGTAGGGGCCTGTGGATTAAAAAAGGCCCGATTGTATGGGAGCGAAGCAATATGCAAAGTAGATGCCAGAACCTTCTGAACACTTATATGGTTATCGGTATTTAACGCGATAGTCTAGTGGAAAATATTAGAATTTATAAGCTTGATTTGAAAAATAATGCAGGAAGGTTTTTTTTCTTTTGTTTATGTTGTAATGATTTTGGATCTGTTAGCTGAGTTTCTGAATAAAAAACGAACACCAGAAAGGCCTCACTCGTATCCTCAAATGAAAACAAATATGTTATTAATTTATTAGTTTGTAATTATGTTAAGTTAGTTATATAAATATTGTTATATCATTATAATTTATTGTTATTATTTTTATTCAACGCAAAGACACATTCAAAACTATATACATAATAATACTTTATATGGTATTTCGTAAAACGTATTTATACCTTGAGATATCTACACCTTAAACCTGTGTATATACCTTTAAGACACAATTGAAGTTTCCAATATATCTAAAACCAAGGTGGAGGTTTCTCAACAATAAAAACACTATCTCCATATAACATGTAAACAAACAAAAACAAAAAAATCCGACACTTTGTTAGACCCCTATATATATTAGTGAAATGTTAACCGACCGTAGTTATTGGAGAGTCGAGATTCGTGTCATGCAGCTCGGCTCGTTTTTTTGGATCCGTCTGACTGTACATGTTATGCCTCTGAATGTGTATTTGTATATCTCCATATATATATTATCTCGATTAACATAAACGATCGGAGTCAGTCCGAATCCGACGATGCGCGTCGGTGACTTCACTTTACCATATCACTTCCACGTTCGTACTAATTTGTACTTTTCTTTTCTGCTTTCAGCTGCACAGATTCCACAACGCGGAAGTAAGTACCATTTTACATTTTCATTATTTTTTCCCCCACTCCTCCTGACTTCAGTCGAGAGACATTTTTTTCACTTGATTATATATACATTAAACTCAAATCATAATTTTCGTCTTTTGTTGTTGTTATAAAGTAAAAGTATAGACTCATTAAATGGTTGAAAAAAATAGTAAAGAAAATAAAAAAAAAAACATGGAGATTTGGCCCTACGCATTATAACCCGCGCCCCAAGTCGGCCGTAAGACACGACGCCTAAGTACATGACAGTTTCGTCAATTTCAGCCTGCAAGAGGAAAGACGAGATGTCGAGCCAGGCCGAACACCAGCAGCCCGCCCCCAAGAAGCCCCGACTGGTTTTCACCGACCTTCAGCGCCGTACTCTACAGGCTATTTTTAAGGTGAGTAGTATAATCCTATGTTATTCATCACGCTCTTTGATATGGGAAAAGAAATTTGGTAAATGGCTCGTATTTCGGTGGCAATCAAAGGCTTTTTTTTTCAAAGGGATTGTCTACCCCTGCCTAATAAATTTTTAATCATAGACTTTTTTTTTAACGAGGGTCTTTCAATCATAGAGTTGTTTAAGTATTTGGGGACACCCGTTATATCTATATTATATTTCGACTAACTATGCAATCTATAGTTAAAAACTAATAAAAAAATAATTCAACAAAACTTGAATAAGAATTGAGTCTACAAAAAATAAAAATTGAATTTTGTTCTTATATTTAGTAGAATATTAAAAAATAACGAGGTCGTATTTTTTCTTTTTTTAATTCGATTAATAATTTTCATGATACGGCATTTTAAAGTTTTCAAATGTTTGATATAATATACCTACTACACATGTAAATGTCGAAGTGATGTCATAGGACTTTCAATTTGCTATAACTTTTATAATTATTGTCTAAATAAAAAAAAGAAAAAACACGATCTTATTTTTACCGTTCTCTATCAATATCTGAAATAAACAGAAAACCGGTAGCCAACACAATTACCATTCATAGCCAAAAAATGGTTATTTCTCAACTCGATACTAAAACCCCCAAACAATAAAACGTGTCAGTTTCCGTGACTTTTTAAAACCAAAACTAAACCTTACTTTTTCCGCTATCAATCAGAAAAAAAAAACGATCGCAAAACCGCCTCTAAAACGCCTCTCACCTACATAATCCTACTGAAACCCAGCCATCCGGCCACCTCAAAAGTGAAACGACTCTCCACTCTGTGCTGCGGGTACTACAGCCGCACGACCGGCAACAGCATCACCCCTTCATAGTTTCGCGCGAGTTTACGCGCGATTTTCATTTCGCATAACTCGCGCCCTCCTCCCTCTCTCTTTCACCTGTTGCTTCGCGCCCTCGCGCACCGAACCGTCATTTGCGCGCAAAATTTCGCGACTCGCGCAACCGTATCTCTTATCATCATCGGATTGTCCCCCCTGCCCCTAAACCTTTTCTATTTACACACTTCACGCGTGTGGTGAGATAAAAAATTCAGGCGTTGTTTACCGACGACTGTTTACTCACGCGCGTGTGCTGCCCATCGTTTATTCATGGCCTCGGGATCCGAATGACGCGCGCTTTATCGTTAGATAAATACTCGAACGTTACCGGGGAAACAAATATTCCGCGATGATTTTTCGACCGCTTGTTTGTATACATTTATAGGCGCGCGCACACAAATATATAATATATAGGTATCTAAAAAAAAAAAAGGAACTCGGACGCGACATTGTTTCAACGGTCGAGTGAATAATGCACCGAGAGAGACAGAGAATGAGAGCCTTGGTACGCGTATACGCACGTGCGACCTGTCTTCGTTACTTTTACCTTTTTCTCTCTCTCTCTCTCTCACTCACACACAGACATGTACGTATAACACACACACACACACTTGAGTATCGATCGACCACGAAGGGGCTGCCTACTACGCCGCGTTGGCCCTGACAGCAACGCGCTCGCGGGAGCTTTGTTCGCGCCGCGCGCATTTGGAAAAATAAATGCAGACTCGAGCGCGAGGAATCGACAGGATGTATCGCGCGCGCGCGCGCGTATATACGGTGCTACAGTACTCTGCACAGAGAGACATATACACCATATAGCAGAGAGTGCTGCACATACGCCGCAAGCGCGCGCGGCCTACTTTCCCGCCGCCCCCGACAGTAGTATATCGCGGCTCAAGTCAGCCGTCGAATTGCCGCGAAGTTTGTCCCTCTCCGCGCAGCCAGCGACCGCCGAGTAGCAGTACTATAGCAGTGTCTCGAAACGGCCATTGTGGCGAGCGAGCGACAATGCGACAGTACGTCGCGTACCCAGTATATATATATATATATAACGCTGTTGACGATTTTTTGAGCAATTCGAGAGAGAAGTGTCGTTGATGAATGAAATGTCGTCGCTGCTGAACGAAGGAGCTTTGGAGAATATAGTTGTATATAGCGTTATAGAGTTCACTTTGGCGAACACAATTGATTTCGGGAAATTTCAAGGCGAAGATAGTGTTCGCTCGTATTGACGAAATTTTTTCAAATATTATAAATGTAAAGTTCTATATGACAAATAGCCTTTTAACTATAAATTGCTGTTCGTCAGGTGTATTACTTCTGTATATTTTTCTAGTCTCAATTCTGGAAGAGTTAGTCTAATTCTATAGTGCGCGCACTTCTAATTCTAGGGTAGAGCGAGCCTTTTTCTCGCTGTAATGTGTACTCTAGATATACTATACAATGTCGTAAACTACATTTTCTAATTAATGAAACTGAAATATTTTCTTAGAACGCCATTAAATATTCAGTGTCAAAGTCAAAAAATGCTAAATTTCTCATACCTTCGTTAAATCAATAAAGTTAGACGCTTCATATACCTATAAGCATTTCGGTTTCTTACATTCACGATCATCAATTAAAGACCTCGAATCGCCCACCCAATCAACAGTCACTACTACAATTCCAGCCCTAAAGCCACCTTATATCCCCATACCACAAGCTATCAACTCAACTCGCCTCCCTTTCCTTTTCCATCGTTCCCTCAAAACACGACGAATTCGGCCGCGTGCAATGAACAACCCAACCAACTTGCTCATAGCTATATAAGGGGAGCACTCGGACATATACACGCTCGGCTAGTATAGCGTGGGCGCGTGCACTACGTCGTTCGTCGTCGTCAGCGTCGCGTGGCGGATAGTTGAATCGCGTCGAGGCCCCGCGCGTATCGATCGGCTCGTGAATAATTTCTCAGCCGGCGAGGTAGCTGCAGTCGTGCGCGCGCGCGAGCGAGCGAGCTGCGTTTTCCTATGTATATATACACACCTATATATATATAAGGGTCGCGGCTTGGCATCCTTCGCGCTATTAAGACATTAGGGTGTGCGAAAAATTCTATGAGGTTTTAGGTTTGGTCAATGTGGTGGAGAATTTGAGAACGAGAAAGAGAGGGAGCTCGTATCGCGGCTAAAATTAGTGAGCTGCTGTTGAAGATAGCAATTGGAATTTCTATGATCTCATTTGATTTTGTAGATATTCAATGATAGAACTTATTTTGTACTATTCGGAAATTTATAAAACCGATATTGAGAGAATAGTAATTAAAGTATAGTTAGCCAAGGAAAATGATTGTATAAATTATGAGCTACGGGACATTTGTAAAGGGGGATTTTAAATGTCACGCAGAACATAATTTACGTCCGATAATTCTACAAACGTTTGTAGAAATAAATATCTCTGCACAATATTGGTTTAGAGGTAGCTGAATGTTTTATTTATTAAATTGTTTGAAAAAAGGAAGTATCCAATTACGTGTTATAATTGTAGGTGAAAATGAGGGATAATATATTTCTTACGTACAGTCTATAAAACTGGCATCTAACAATAATTCTTTCTCTTTTTGTTACCCGTAGGAGACGAAGAGGCCGTCGAAGGAGATGCAGGTGACAATCGCGCGGCAGCTCGGCTTGGAGCCGACGACCGTGGGTAACTTCTTCATGAACGCACGCAGGCGCTCAATGGACAAGTGGAAGGACGAGGACCCGAAGGCCGTGGGCGTGGACGAGGGCCAGCTCTCGCCCACGATCGGCATCAGTCCACGCCAGGCCAGCGACGTTTTGTGACACACGTCCGACCACGAGGAGTATCACGACGAGTCGCCCGAAGAGGACCTTGGCTTTTCATAAGCCTCCAAGGTCTTCGACTAAAACACACACTTTCGCATTCGTACCTGAAGGGAGAAAATTATATTTACGCGCCACCGCGCGCGCGCGCGCGCGAGCCTCGACGTGGCGATACGATGATGATGATGATCCTCACAACACGTCCGTGCCTCCTCAATACAAAGCAGAGCGAATCTGTAATCTCTCTGAATTCTTTTTTACACACATGCGAATGATAAATGCGACGAATCGACCGACGATGAGTCGAGCGTCGCGCGCGCGCGCACGCACGCGTTATTCGCCGTGTTAATGTCTATGGGTGGTTCTGAAGGCTCTTGTTGTTGGCATGTTTTGCTGCCGTTTCGTTCGGGTTCTATAAGGGAATGCCTAAGCACGTCGATTTGTAGCTTAGCCAACTTACAGCTCGAAATTGGCACTTTGGCTAGAGTTTTTCTTTCTAAATACTGTTAGTTGTTTTGGTGGCTGTAATGAGAGTTATTAAATTATTATTATAAGGAAATTGAAACTTTAGTTGTAAGTTGGCAAAACTAAAAAGTGACCGCTCAAACAATACCGAATAGACCTCCACGTACGTGAAAAGACTGTAAGAAGAATACGAGCAGAAATAGCAACGAAATAAGGCTGCGATAAGAATACGGAAGCACCCGTATACGCTTCTATTCTCGCATACAGTTCCCCATCGCCAGTCCCATGTTATTTTACGCGTTGATTTGCAAGCTCTAGCAGCTTAACCAAGTGCCATATATACGAATATAAACCCACTGTCTTTTAACTCTTTCCCGTTCTACTACTCTCTATCCTTTACCTATCGTTTGCGAGCATTTCTAGTCGTAAAGTTAAAGTCACGCCTCGTCGTCGCAATCTAGTCAAAATTATCATATTTTCACCCCCCCTAATCACTCACAATACATGCAGATATACAACTGGCCGTGAGCTTTTACGGCTCGGGGCATGAGTTCCTATATATTAATAGGTGAAAAAAAAAAGATATTTTCACGCGCGCGTCGTACTCGCGGGTACAGCTTTTTTAGACTTAGGCGGATATACTCTATAGTACGCGGGTCTGGCAATTCGGGGGAACGCGGCGAGCAAGAGTTGAGCGTAAAACCGAGGGATAAGCGAATGATTATGATGATGATGATGAAAATGGGTCGAATGCGAAAGTTAAGCGGGTGCGACTCGTTGACTCCTACGTGGTCAGTGGGCAATCTAACGTTCAAGGACATTGAAACGAGAAACAGAAAAAATAATAATATATATATATATATAGAGACAAAAAAGAAACAGTGATCTGGTTGGCTATTATGCAAGTGATATGCAATATTTGTACACGTGTGTGGACGCTCTGTACGAGCCGCCAGTGCGTGTGTGTGCGCGTGTGCGTGTGTTGAGTTATATGTGAGTTGTAACTGTACTGCTACCAACATCTCGGCACAGAAAGAGAATTGGACTCGGGATATCGTTCCGACTTTGAGTTGCTCCGACAAAACAAAAACAAAGCAAACGAAAAATTGTACATATATATTGCGTATGTTCGTCGTTGCCGTTTCTGTTGAGAAAGCGAGTGAAAGGAATCGAGGGAGAGTTCGACGACGATGATTTTTATTATTTCTCTCTAGGGAGCCAATGATTATATGTATTGCGCTTTGTTATACTTGGTAGCTTTTATCCACTGGATGGCGAATGGGCGACGGAGGAATCTTAGTTGTTTGTCGAATCCTTCATCGCGGCATTCGCCGTTCAAGCGAGCCTGTGCGAAATGACCGGTCGAATCCGATTAATTTTACATTAATTCTAATTAAAGCGGTATCAATGTGGATGTTGATCGGATTCGATTGTTTTATTTTTAACGATACGTTTCGATTGGTTTACGCTTTGAACGATAATACGAGGACTAGGAAAAGAGAGAAAAAACAGTATTGCAATTCGAGAACAAGTAAAGGAAGTGCACGGTGCAGAAAGCCATTTAGCGAAAGCTCATCGTACCAAAAGCGGCGTTTTTACGGCCGGTTTAAGATCATATATAGTACAAAGTAAACATATATTGTAATAATGATGAAATATATAAGATGTAAGTGAGAGAAAAAGAGATGAGGGTGAAAAGCTCAAAAGAAGTGATGGAGAGAAAGATGAAATCGTGCGAGTGTAGCGCTCGTTCATTAAGAAGTTACCTTAGTCTCTAAGAGACTAGAAGCCGCTAAAGCGTCGAAGGGAGACAGAGTTCCGAGTTTTTTCATTAGAAAGAGAAAGAGAGAAAGAGAGAGAGAAAGAGTAAAAGATAATCGCGTTGCCATATATAGTCGACACATCCTCGACGATGTTAGGTGTAAAAATCTTGTGTGCAACGTTCAGAAGCGGAAAAGAGGCGAGTTATTAAGTTTTCTCGAGGAATTGGCCAATTAAGGCGCTGTAAATTAGAAAAAAAAATGTGAAACATTAGCTTGTAACTGATTCGGGTAGCGTTTTAAAAACCAAGACTTGATGAAAATTGTTGAGGGCTGACCGAGCGAGATAAACGACGTGGAAGATAAATAATCGTTCGATTAGAGAAACGTGCAATCGCAATATACAAATGCTAAACGTGGCGTTGAAAAGTGTAAAATTTTCGTTCCGGGTGTGTAATAGGTAAAAAAAGAAAAAACGTAACGAGGGAAATAATAAAGTGGAGAAATGACGACGCTGTATAACGACGCGCCTGGGGTATTAGTGACTTGTATAATAATACTGTAAATACATTAGTCGCGGAAGAGAGCGAGAGAGAGGTTTATTATTACCGATGATTATTATTGCGAATCATTGATTACTATTCTATAAATATTGACGCAAGTGTTTTTGTTAAGGAATTTAAACAAGTAGGTAGTTACATAGTAGATGAAAAAAGCAAAAAATGGTATAAACTTGTATAATGTATATCGTGAAAAAACGGGATAAACCACCTCTAGGTAAAAAATGAAACAGACAGCGTAACGTAAGCAAAGAAAATATAGTATAATATATTAATAATAGCGATTAATAATATAAAATAAAAAAAAGAAAAAAGGTGAATACTACATCATGGGGATATACGAATAAGCGAAAAAAAAATAATAAACCGAAGAACTGATTCATTTTTCCGTTCTACCCACCGACGATCCTCGCGGGAGACCATCGGTGGGAGACACACGCGCGGCAAATTTACTTAATCGGATGGATATATCTAGACACGCGAATGTTTCGTTTGCACACAAATGACAAATAGATAATCTATTTATATATACATATAATTGTAACGCGCGAGCGCAATGGTTCGTACGAGAAGCCCTCATTTTTTGTTGCATATCTGTGTTACTCATTTTTTTTTTCCTTTAATTATTTATTTATTTATTGACTTATTTATTTTGTAAATGTAGATCGTGTTTTTAATTTATTAACGGCGTATAAAGTTATTATTTATTTATTATTCGATTATTATTATTATTACTATTGTGTATCTGCCAGGTTTTTGTTTTATATGTAGGGAAACACAGTGTATCGTTCAATAAAATTGAAATCGACTATAACGTCGAAATGGAGCAATTGAAGTATTTTAATAACCATGCACCGACATGAAAAAGAGAGGATTTGAAGTCACAAATCATATACACAGCATCGCGATGGAAATATATCGGAGTAACAAGAGAGAGAGAGAGAAAAAACCAATATGACCATTTCGTAGAAGGGACAACAAAAAAAGAGTCTATTTCTGATCCGTGTGTGTATACGTGTGTTTTTATACGCGAACGCTATAAGTACTTGAAACTATCATTCTCATACTTTAGATCCGAAAATAAAGAGAAAGCAAGACAGACATAGCATGGCGACATCGGTGTAATGCAAGCCGGGTCTATAGGTGTAATTGTTTTTATCACTGACCATTGATAAACATTTTCCTGTATGTAACATTGCTTTCTTTCGATTGTAACTTAATTCGAACATTCCAATGATTTTTTTGTACATAAACTTTTATTTATAATTCACATACATTCCAAAAATCGAAAAATGTATTATTTATTTATCTATTTATTTATTAAAAAAAATGCGCTTTATTTACAATCGGCTCACGTATACGCTTAACTAGCTCTAATTTACGTTTGACCAAACTTGAGAGACACTGAAATTGTGATAAAACGAAAGAAAAAAAAAATTATGAAATACGTGATTCATTGCGACGACGCGCATTTCCAACATCCGTGTAGCTGTTATCCGCGATGTACAGAATTTTCTTGGTTTCTCCCCCTGTCGGATCGAAGTGCCTACGAAGGAACAATTGAGTAAAAGAAAAGCAAGCACTACCGTTAAAACCAATTGCATTCTCGGTGTCGTTGATAAATACGGATGGAAGGAACAAAATAAACGTTAAATAATTGCAAAGCACACGTCTCTTGCGCTCAATGGATACGTATATAAACATGATTAACAATATGCTGCGCCACAACACCGAATTCCGCGTTGTAATAACGTTTTGCTTATTATCATTCATGAGAAACAAACTGAACTAACTATGTGTTCCGCGAGCATGTGAATCTCATTTCTTTCGCCTTCGAGTAGTAGAGAAAAGGTTTGCTGACTTAATAATCTGTACGCATTCGTACCGAAAAACATATCTCTCTCGCGTATATTATAATAGAGACTAAAGCAAAAGTCGCGATCCGAGTCGCCGTAGCACAATAATAATAAAAACGCGGCTGTCAACCACACGTAGAGAGCTTCGAAACTCGCAATTTGTATAGATTTCTTAAGTACTGTTATACCGTCGGCAATATAAAAAAAAATGAAGAAAGCGTTTGTTGCGTGATTATTATATACTACACGGAAAAAGGGACTAACAAACACAAACACACACATACACACGCTGCAATCCAAGCGAGTATCAGTTGCGATCGTGCTTATATAAACGAGCGTTTTCGAATTCGAGAGTGCATTTAGCTTATACATACAAGAGACAAGGGACGCGGGCCGGTAATAAGGGATAATTAATAGAAAAAAAAGAAATGAAATGAAACAACACGTCTGCTATGTGTCTGGTTTGTATCTTATTTTGACTACCACAGTGTAAACAGAAAGGAAAAAAAATAGTTCACACGACAATAAGGTATCGATTAATCGACGAAGAGAGAGGGGATGATAATGTAAAATATTGAATACAAACCAAGTAAACGTTATTATATTTATTATATGGTGAGAGTCATCGGTTGAGCGACTGTCGACGACGAGTGAAAGATCCGCGCGGGGATGAGCGAGTCGCGGTAAGTGAACGAAGGGTGTTGAAAGGAGATTTCGAGCAATCGGTCGATCCCGCGTGGGTATGAGTGCACAGCGAGAGAAAGAGCCGATGACTGTTCGCAATTAGTATGATCGATAGTCGATTCGTAATCCGAGAGAAATGAATAAAAAAAAAAAACGTTCACGTGGCATACCAAAGGAAATAAAATAGCTTATTATGAATATTCATTATTTATTATTATTATGATGATTATTATTATTTGTATTTACTTAGGCATCTAATAAGAGATGTGGTTATGAACCCAGTATGATGAAAAAATATTACGGATGAATGGTCATATCGTTTATTTATTTTCAATATGTAGAGCAATTTGCTAATGCCAGAATCGAGTTGTCCGGTATACGAGAAATAAAAAAAAAAAAGAAGCTTTTTCAGCGTCGATAGAAGAACAAAAAAAGTAATACTTACTACGTTCCGTATTAAGCCCGATAGGGATATTTCATTGTATACGCTTGTATTCGTTTGTCACCGACTCCCATTTGGCGGACAAGAAAAAAAAAACGAGGGAGAGGAAAAATTACACATTATACAACTGAATTCTGGCATGATGTGTATCTATGTAATAGACACATTTTGGCGACCGATGCGTGAACAATTGTAAACTACTGTAAACTACAATGTTACTACGTTTTACGAAGAGCTTATTGTAGTCGAGAATTATTAAACACGATTTTAAGTCATGAAAGGAAAAAAAATAAGAAAAACGGCATTGAGTGTAGCACTTAAATTCTTTACACTTTTGCACGAGACGTGTGTTGTACTTAATTGATCGATAATCGACATGTAATTAACATTTTATTACTTAGCAATTAAACTTCATTTATTTACCATTATATTCGAGTTGCTTGTGTTGAGCCCTTGTTGATTGTTTATGTTCTTTATTTAATTTTGTTTCTTTTTACTTTCATTTTTTGTAAACGAATGTGCAATCAAAAAAAATCCTGTATAAAAATAGTTGTTCTCCATACGAGACACTTTGATTTACTTGAGTAATTCTTGGTAATGACAAAAATATTTTCTTATATTGAGGACAAACATTTTTACTTGAAGTTTCATTTTGTCTGCAAAAATCGGAATATCATGAACAAGGGTGTGTCCTTGAAGACAAAAGCACAATGTAATATTTCATGCTCTTCTTTTCCCATATAGGTACAAATCATGTATGAGACACAAAATATAAGCACGTACTTATAGGCTAGATGTTCCTTTGTGTTTAATAAATTTTTATATTAAAACAAAGTTTTATAAATTAAAAATGGTTCTAACTCCAGTATTGATTTTATCAATATCTATATCCGTTCCTTTTAAATGTGCAAATGGCAATTAGTTATCTTTGGCAATTAGTATAGTGGTTTCATACACTATTAATGGATAAATATTACTAGAATTTACTTTGAATTTTTTCATCTGAATTTAATTGCTTTAAATTATTAACAAGCAATATATTATTCAAATTCGTTATTTAACCACTAAATAACCGAAGATTTATTATATTATTCTTACCAGCAAAACTTATAATTTACTTAATTACATTATGTCTATAATATGATATCAACTAGTCTATAATAAAAATTAATTCAATTACATTCAAATTTAATATAAATTTATACTTGGATAATGGTTTACAGAAATGTGAAAATTGATTCTTGATTTATCTTGCAAAAGCAATAATTTTTGTAATTATAAACAGGTTCTAGGGTGACTTCACCAGTGAATGAACGAATAAGGAAATCGTAACTTTTGGCATTTAATTAAGTGGTTTAAAAATTGATTAAAAGTAAAACCCTTTTGAAATTTGTATTCTAAAATGTTCAAACTTTACGTGAGCAAATTTTGAATAAAGGATCAAAATAAAAATGTTATTTAATACAAATCTGTAAATATCTCCTAAAACCCAGTAAATGAACACGCAATCTTAGTATCTAAATACGTGTCACCAGCGAATGAATATATCGCCAGTGAATAAACACTTAAAGCCGCGATTTTATGATTTTATTCTTAACAAGATAATTTCTTTTATGCAAAATCTTTATATAAAATGAAATAAAAATTTTCAAGGGTTCAAAAATTATCGGCATGTTAGATAAACAATACATAGAAAGCTTGATATTTTCATATATTTAAAGAAAATGTTCGTTCACTAGTGCCTGTTCTACCACTAGTGAAGTCACCCTATATATTTATGATTTCTATGTATCAGATTTATAAATTCTATGAAATAAAAAAAAACCGTATAAAATTGCATAAAATCATTGCAAATCGTATAGAAAACTGTATAAAAATGTTAGAAGCCGTATGAAATCATATTAAAACGTATATCACAACGTCTGACAGCGTGTGAATTTGTCCAAAATCAAATGTTTAGATACAGTTTTATACGGTATTATATGATACGTTTTTATACGGTTTTGTACAATTTTTTATGGCTGTGTACGTTTTCATAAATTTTTTTCCATGCGGGTGTGAAGATGGTTTCACATTTTTTTTCACGTTTGGTATGACTGTATGTATATTTTAGAAAGAATTTTTGAAGTTGAGCTTTCAAAAAGTGGAACTTGTTTATCTAACATACATTGCTGACAATTAAATGAAGTTTGAAAGCGATGACACTTTCGCATCAATGTTTTTATTTTTAATTTAGTCGCTAATTTTTCCGATTTCCATAAGACTAATGCTAAATTCAAATAGCAATAATTCCGTAACCATTCTCGTTAAGCCACTGAAATTTTGCATAGCACTTTATAATTATCATATTTAATAACTATCAAATTTTGAACAATTCATCACTATTTTCGTCTTACAGCCAGTATACCGGTATAAAAAAATATTATTCTGCAAATCAGATACAATGTGCGAATATATAATAGCTGTTTAAACTTTAATAATACTGACCAGATTGGGATTATACCTCCGCGATACGAATTTGGCTCAAACTTGGTAGTACTCTTATCAATTAAAATATTTTATACCACTCTAACCTCAAAATCATAACTTTAATATGATTATTCGGCTCTCGTGGTATAAAATACGGT
>UXGD01003696.1:0-19436 GCA_900474315.1 Torymus auratus
ATTTGAAAAAATAATTATATCTGACTGATTATACTAAATTCTATTTTTTAGACTTTAACCCAGGCTTGCCCCCTTAATAATTCGAGCTCTTTGGACGATATACAATTACATCAAAAAGTTGCGTCGTTTTTCACAACTCCCGTTTCGCCATTTTCCGTCGTAAATTTATTCAACTTCGTCTCAATTAAAATTTCACGACAAACCAACTTTCATCTGCCAATTTTTCCGGGCAACTGTGCGATACGGAATGTAACGTTGGACGAATCGAAACAAGAGGAGTTACGATCGCAAAAAAAACAATCTGTAATAAAAAAGAGCTGCTGCATTCCGAGCTAATCCTGCGGCGTATGCACATGTCAATTAGAGGCGAGCGTGCGCTATCGAGAACAACGACACCTTTGTCGAAAGGATTCTCTCTCACTCGGTTCTTCTGTCATCCGCCTTTGCCGCGAACATCTCTCCCTATCTCTCTGTCTCTCTTATTCGCTGGCGCTTATCCAAGCCAGCGTGACAGTGGCTTGTTTGGATATCTCTCGACGACAGTCAACATACAACGACAACTACGACGACTTTCTTCATGCGCCTCACAGAGACCGAGTGCGAGTGCAACGGTACACACTCGGACCTCGTTAATTTTTCAATTCTCGCATGAAGCTTTCAGATCCTTGCGTTCATATTCACTTAGCTCGATATGCAAACGGCAGCGGGCTGCTTTCTGCACGAATCAGCCCACGCGACCACCTTTTCCGTCTTTCCTCTTGAACCTCTCATTTTCGTTTGTGTTTTTTATTATTCACCTTTCGCCTGTGAGTATTCGCGCATAATAAAACACCGCGCAAGCGCGCGAGGGGTGAACGGAGAAAAAAAAACCGCGAAAACTTCGTTCTAGTTTCGAGCAGCGGGTTCTCTCTCGCTCTCTCTCTCTCTCGCTCTCTCGCTCTCTCTGCTCTATGCACACACACACATATATATATATGCACCGTCGAGGGGAGCGACGAAAAAAGCAAACGAGCGAGCGAGCGCAAGTGCATATACACCCAACGGATCAAGGCGGAAACTAATGAAACTCCGTTTAAAATTGAATCTCTTTGGCAGGCTTCCTAACCACTGCAGCTCTCCCACCCCCTCCCTCTCTCTCTCTCTTGTCCGGCAAGCACTCCAACATGTTCGCGCCTCTTCCATCCATCCATCTATCCGTTCGTCGTCTATTTGCTTATATTTGCCGCAATCAAGATTCTCCGGAGTAAAACAAAATTTACTCCAGATTGCCCCCCCACTCGCCGCTCCACCCGCTTACAAACCACGTCCACCTCCCGTGAGTCTGGCGCTCCGTATCTAACCTTCTCTCTCTTTCTGTCGAGGCGGCTCGTAGATAGAGCACAGCACGCTGCTCGACGCGCGTTCTTACCGACCCCCCACTCCTCGATCGCACTCGCTCCCAGCCGTAGGAGCTCTTCGTGGCCGCCGCCGCTGCCACCGTCTATATGCGTGCTCCCTAGCAGCCGACACGCACAGTGTCTAACGAAGTGACACTGACGTACCACGCACTCTTCCATGTATCCAACAAATATATATGCACACACACACACACACACACAGAAACCGTGAGAGCAGGCACACATGCGCTCGCGAGCTCGCCTACATAAGTAGTTGTACCCACCTCCCGATGATCTCGCAGAGCTCGTAGACGTCGTCGAAGAGCACTTCGTCGTCCGCCATCGTGACGATACTGGCGCTGCTCTGGTAATGGGCAGCACTGACAGGCCTCTGCTGCTGCACGGGGCTCGCCCTGCCGCTGTTCGGATTGCTGCTCGCAGCGGCAGCCGCGGCGGTGTGCCTTATGCGCAGGCTGCCCCCGCTCTGCTTCCTCTCTCGCTTTCGTCACTGCTGCTGGCCCTGCTGGGCCGACTGCCTGCTCGGCGTCGGCAACGTTCCCCCGGCACCTGCCGTCGTCGCAATCGCCGCCGCCGTCGCCGCAGCACGCCTGCTGACGGACGACGAGCGCGAGTGTCGCCTCGCCCCGCCGCCGCTGCCGCCGCCGACGACGCACGGCGACTCGCGGCCCTGCTGCCGCTGATGCAGAGATGCTGCCACACTGATGCCGCCGCGGTCACACCTCGCCAGCACCGCCTTCTTCCCTGCTGCTGCTGCTGCTGCTCCGCTTCCGCCCCTTGCTCTGTCCCCTCCTCGTGCGCACCGTCGTCGTCGTTATCGTCGTCGTCGCCTACTGATCCCTGCTGTCACGCACGCGAGCGCCGCCGACGTAAATATACAGAGAGCAGACACCGCCCGGGTTGGCTGGACGCAGCCGCTACTACTTGCGGACGACGAGGAGAACGTTTGCTCCGGAGTGCGCGCACCACTCGCCGCGCCGCGGGAGGGGGAGGGGGCCAACACCGGCGCCGAGGAGTATACTACTGCTGCTTCTGCTTCTGCTGCTGTCGCGGCACACGCACGCACGTTCCGCGCACTCTGCTCGGCCGAAGACGCGCCGCTATAGGACACACACTGTGTGCGCGGTCTCGTCTGTCTCACTCACTTGCGCGCGGGCGCGCACACTCACGCACGGCCGAGACGGAGCAGAAAGAGAAAGAGAGAGGGGGAGCGAGAGAATAAGTACACACGCTCGCTTCTGAGCAAGACTACTTGCATAAAACGCGGCGCCGCCGTGGCCGCTCTGGAAGCCCTTCTGCGTCGACTCGGAGAGCGGGCGCCCGCCGCTCGCTCCCTCTACTAATATCAAACTCCTATATATGTATATGTATACGCTCGCTGTGCTGCTCCGTTCGCTCTCGCGACTGCACTGTGTACTACACAAGTATACGCGCGCGAAAAAAATATCAGCCAAAATCAATCTCTCTCTCTCTCTCTTTCTCTCCCTTCCCCTCTAAAGGCCGCAGGCGGTGGCAATTGATTCGGCATTATGTGCTGAGAGCGCGAGCGCTCGACCGGCCTTGACAGTCATCTCTCGAGAAATATAAGCTCTCTCTTTTGCTCGAGAGTGAGATGGAGAGAGGGCGAGCGCTCGCCGGGGTGCATGCAGTGCGCGCGCGACGAGCTGCAGCGAAGGGGCGGGCGTGGCGCTCCCGCCTTCACTCCGCTCTCGTGTGCATCGACGACGACGACGACGACGAGAACAACCCACGCTCCATTTGCTTCTAGTATCTCTATATACATTACGAGCCTCTCACGGCTTGCTCCGAATCACTTGCACACCTGTGCCTTATATCTCTATCGCTAACGAAGGCGAGAGAGAGGGGGAGAGTGGGCGCATATGTAGATGTGTCAGCAAGGTCTACATGTTGTTGCCGATGATAATCTCTCTTTCCCTCCCCCCTTCCGCCCCCCTCTCTCTCTCTCTCTCTCTATCTCGGTGCACTCGAGCCGCTGAAATCATGCGGCTCGCAGCCGCGCAAAGATTCCGATCGTTCGTCGGCCTCTCCCCCGGCCCGCGCGCTCTCGCGCCCTCGCGACCGAGGGACACTGAGAGCTCGTCGATCGATAACAATACGTGTGTTTTATGCCGCCCCAACGCCGCCGCGTGTACACGCATCGTCGCGGTCAGCGATTTTAAGGTTTTTTTACCTCCCCGCATGTGTACCCCAATCCGCGATCGTTTGCTCCTACCACATGTATCGGGCCGGAAGAACGTAGAACAAATTTTATTACTGACGAAGGATAGAAGGTTCTTAATAGCAGCCAAGGTTCGTAAAACACCGAATGACAATGAAAATAAACTAAGTATACTTTACAGAAAAAATGTATAAGACATTACAATAAAATTGTAGTGTTCAGAAAAACACTTGCAACGGGATGCACACAGCTCTCAGCAAATAAGAAGCGGAGAGTATAAGTACCTGAGTTTATTGCGAGTCTTTTTTAGCCACCGACGTACCCTAACAGCGTCCACGCACCAGGGTCATATCTGTCATACCATTACGCGCCTTGCTAAAGGCCCTTGCGGCAAACTTACTCGGGCCCTTACGTTTGCTAAGGGCTACCTAAGTGATGCGCAACCTTCTAACAATCCTTTTAGCCGCACATTTTGTCTAGGTAAGAGAAGTGAAGATTTTAACTCCGTTGCCGCATCACCCAGTGACAGAATATATTTTCGGTTTAGTTCTTACATCTTCTCGATCTAAATTTTTTAAAAAGGTTCATGGAATACGTGTTGATGTAGTATATAACTGCAAAAATCTAATGTCTTAAAAATCAATGTCAGTTTCATTCGTCAAGTTCTACGCACTTCTTCAAGCCGTACGACAGAGAGTAAATATTTTCTAGGTATTACAGCGCAGATACAACGCAGATATTGCGGTATGAAAGACAATGTGGAGTCAATAATTCATCGCTTCCGAATAAAAAGGCTCTATCACGGAATCCCGTTGATAAAGACCTAATTTCGGAATCTGATTCCGAGGTAAGGACATTTCCAACGACCAACGGTATTCCGAGCTAGGACATTTTTCAACCGTATTCCGAGATAGAGTCTTTTCCAACCGGATTCCGAGATAGGGCCTTTTTCAACTGGATTCCGAGATAGGGTTTGTTCCAATTGGGTCTTTTCCAAAAGGATTCCGAGATAGGGAATTATTCAACCGGATTCCGAGGTAAGGTCATTTTCAACGGCCAACGGTATTCCGAGCTAGGGCATTTTTCAACAGTATTCTAAGATAGGGTCTTTTCCAACCGCATTCCGAGAGAGGCTCTTTTTCAACCGCATTCCGAGGTAAGGCCATTTCCAACGACCATTTCCGAGGAAAGGCCATTTCCGGGCCAGGACATTTTTTAACCGAATTCCGAGATGGAGTCTTTTCCAACCAGATTCCGAGATAGGGTCTCTTTCAACCGGATTCCGAGATAAGTCTTTTTCAACGGCCAACGGTATTCCGAGCTAAGGCATTTTTCAACCGTATTCGAAGATAGGGTCATTTCGAACCATATTCCGAGATAGGGCCTTTTTCAACCGGATTCCGAGAAAGGATCTTTTCGAACCTGATTGCGAGATAGGGTCTTTATCAACGGTATTCTGGGATAGGGCCTTTTTATTCGGAAGCGACGAATTATTGACTCCACATTGTCTTTGATGTCGCAATATCTGCCAGTAATGCCTAGAAAATGTTTACTGTCTGTTGTACGACTTGAAGAAGTGCGAAGTACTTGATGAATGAAACTGATATTTATTTTTAAGACATTATATTTTTGCACTTATACATATACATTGTGTATTCCATGAATCCCTCTGAAAATCTTAGATTGAGAAGATGTAAGAACAAACAGAAAATTTTCGAAGACATTTACCAGTATACAAAAAAAAGACAATATTTACTCTTCGTTGTAACGCGCAAATTTCTCAGTGTCTGATTTATCGTTAAGTGTCACGTAAAGACTGTTCGCCTTATCTTCGTGATTTTTTAAATTACATTCAGGAATATTGGAGATCGGAAAGTCAAATGTACTTCATTTAAATGAACTTAAATTAAATAATTCTGGTGAAATCGCATTACAGAGTTGACCGTCTCTGTGGCGAGATAAGCCTGTGTGACGGCACCGCGGCCGATTGCTGTAGTTAAGCAGTGCTGAGAGCGTTTAGTAGTTGGGTGGGTGATCGCTGTACCTCTATATCCAACTTCGACGATCGTTTACGTTTTCCGGTCTTAATAAAGTGTGCAGGAGGTAATTTGTATGTTTTCTCTTTTCAAGTCTACGAAATGTGACATAAATACTTAAAATATAGTTTCCGAATAAAAAGACCCTATCTCGGAATCCGTTTGAAAAAGACCAGATCTTGGAATCCGATTGAAAAAGACCCTATCTCGGAATCCGGTTGGAAAATGCTCTAGCTCGGAATCCGGTTGCAAAACGTCCTAGATAGGGTCCGAAATACGGTCTTTTCCAACCGGATTCCAAGAATGATCGAGATAGATTAAAGATTGATTTTGATTAGTCTGTAAGGATTAGGCGCGAGCATCCGTACTTCCGCTATATTGTCGACTAAGAGGTGAAAGGCGACAATTCAGCTGAGTGCTAAGAAACCAGACAACTCGGCGAAGCGCTAAGAAACGAGACAACTCGGTTGAGTGCTAAAAAGCCAGACAACTCGGCCCACAGTGGTCGTCTGGTTTTTAGCGCTAGGCCGAGTTGTCTAGTTTCTTCGCTCTCGGCCGAGTTATGTGTTTTCTTAGCGCTTAACCGAATTGTCACGTGAAATGTTGTATTTTTATTGGTTGCTATGTCTGTCAGTAAACTTTTTCTTTTGAGACAAAACTTTGTCACATATTGGCGGACACTTGGCGAATTAGCCGGTCATTTTCTACATATCGTCGAGTGGGAGCAAAAACGTCCTATCTCCGCTCGGCGCGTAAGAACGTCCTATCTCGGCTTAGCATGTAAGAACGTCCCATCTCGGCCCGGCGCGTAAAAACGTCGCGTCTCGACTTTATTTGAAGAAATAAACGGTCAAGAAATTCATTGTTTCCTCTCTATAAGCACCTGTTATTTTTCGTAGTTGAATTTTTCTTCTTGTACAAAATGTATAATTTTCAAATCTTGCTTATTTGCAGTTTGCCATTTCGATAAGCTATATATTTTATATAGCTTTATTGATTTTGAGTTTAGTACGTTGGTCGCGGGTATATATATCTGTGTACAAGTACAAGAGACAGTGCTTTGGTGGTCCGGATGCCTGCGCGTTCTTGACTGTTTTAAACGGAAAGGATAATTAGTGTTTTGCGTGGAGTCACGCAGCAAGAGCGAAAAAAACAATACGCCTGCATTGTATAGTTTGGGTAGTCGTACATTTTTTTTAGGATACCTCCGCTGACATATGGTTGTAAATAAAATTGCCACAAGAACAGTTTTCTTTCACTGGTCTTAACATGGTTGAATTTATTTACTGAATAAATGAGATGATTGCAAATTTTATTTGCCGTATCAATAATAGTATTAAAAAAAATCTATACATTTATCGAATTATTTACGTAATATTTGACCAAGAAAAAAATTGAATCACACCACTTACTACTGCGCAATTCAATTGTGATTCTAGCGTCGAATAACATCGACTAATGCTCTCGCTAATCCCAGCGCCACTGCATTTTTTCGCTCGCGCTTCTCTATATTCGGTTAAAACATCCTCAAAAGCTTTCGCATTGGGCTTGCACTAGATACGCTCTCCTCTTACCCCGGTCAATTAACACACTTTCCGCAACCGGAAAACCTCTCGCATCTGATTAACCAAGCTATATGTAGTTTTACCGATAAGTCCACCAGCATGTGGCGGTATGTGCAGTTGAAGCCCCCCCCCCCTCTCTCTCTCTCTCTCTCTCTCTTTCGCTCTTACTCTCTCAATCGCCTTTTTACCGGAGGGTGTTTTTTCAAACTAGGTCTACTTAGAAACGTTTCCGCACTATAGTACTCTCTGCTTATTAAGCGCGCGCTCACGGACAATTAGACGACTTTTTTATACGAGCGAAAGGTATTGCGGAACCAAAGTTTGCTTTTCCTATCGTGCGGATGACGGTCACGTGGCAAGTATACCGTAGAAGTCGCAATTCGCGAAGGTAAAGCAACGGAAGTAAAATTATAAAAACATCCGGCCAGACGCATCTTGCGTGTATGTGTGTAGGTATACGTGCAAAAAGAGGCTCATCATTCAGCTACAAACAGTGCATGAATCTGGATATGAAATCATGGGGAAATAATGTTAAGATAATATGCTGTTGCCGTTAATATTTCAGTTAATATGCAGTTAATATTATGAAGTATATGAGTTCGTAAAATACTTAATCAGATTATAAATTATATTGTGGCAGAAATTTGCAAAGACACTTGTTTTGTTTGAAGAAGGTGTCTACTGTAAGCTATCATAACTTTGAGAAAAATGGTTGGTCAAAGATTATAAAAAAGTAAATTTGACGTGTGCTCAGGTTGGCGGAAAGCATGAGAGGATTAGGTACGGGTCAAGGTAAATAAATATATGTACAACGAGTTTAAGTATAAAATAAAATATTCTAAAACGGTAGAGCAGATAAAAAAGAAATAATAAACGTAAAAGATATAAGTAAAAAAATGAGGTAAAAAAATGAAGTGCGCGGTGTTACGCGGTTGCATAGTTCTCGCAGGCTCGCGAGACCCTCACCAGGGTGTTCCTCGTGTCCTGGTGACACCGAGCGTGGCTCGAGGTGTCACTCCCTTTTTGCCCTTGTGCGGACGGACGTCCGAACTTGGCGAGGGACACTCCATGTGCCGATGGCGACGAAGTCGCCGATAGCGGGAGTGCAGGCGAGGCACACCTGGTGCGAGGACCTGGCGAGAGCAGGAGCTCCTTCTCCGGCGGAGCGCGGAGAACAAGTGTGCTCCGAAAAACCGGAGCACAGCAAAACGCCTCGGTGAGAGTCGGGGGCGAGCGGTCGAGCGCGCCGATTGGTCGCCGTAAGGGCGGCGGTAAAAGATCGCCAGATAGGCTACAGTTGGGGTTGCGAGCGGCGTGCTCCCCTCCCCGTAAGTCCACGGGCGCGGCCCGTCGGCCGAGCCGTGACGCGAGCTTCTCCGAAGCTCGCGGAGCGGATCGATAGTCTACGAGTTCGGGGAAAAAAGTCGCTCTCGAACAAATTCTCAAAAGTCAGACTTTTTAAAATAAAAAAGAAAATAAGTCCGCGATTGTTCCGGACGTCAAATTGAATCTTATAGAATTTTTATTTTGTAATAATAAACTTCTAGTTTTTGATATGATGAAAATTCTGAGAATAAGAAAGAAGTTTTAATAAGAAGTTTTTAAATTCTAAGATTGTTTTCTGGAATTTTATCAAGAGCACGTACAAACATAATTTCTTTTTAAATGAAACCCAATTATAAAACTAATTTGGTTTTCTGCGTATAACTCTTAATAATTCTTGTTATAACGTTGCTGATGTTTGCGCAAGAAATAATGTTATATTTGGAACTTGATAAGTAACAAATCAAATAACTGATGAATAACAAAAATAATATCAAGTTCTTGAATCCAGCTTTTACAAAAAAATTATCAAGTTTAATCAAAAAACTATTTTTACCATATTTTTCAATATTAACTTTAACAATAAAAATTTCTGATAACTGAAACGAATTAACTGAGAAGAAAGAACCAAGATTTGAGCTCTCTAAAGCCATGATCGATTTTTTTAATTTGATTGAATGAAGGCTAAGATATTGTAATTCTAACGTGAATTTAGGATTAAAAATCCTTCTAAATCCTCGACATAATTTAATTCTTATATGTGCAATTCTACGTAATCTGGGGTCCAAAAAATTAAAAATTTTTTTTTGGGCACACCTATCACATTACATGTTTTTGGTTCTTTGGGGGTTCCGGAATATGAGAAAAATGATGAACACGCATTATCCATTGCCAAACTTTTTTGCCGACCTAATTAATCTCGAATGTTTTATGCGATTTTCCCCTATACTTTAAAGCTATGCGGTTTAGTCCAGGAACGTCCTAAACAAGTTTTCAAAAAATACATTGAAACTAGAAAGAAAGAGCTTTAATTTGTTTTTTTTGACGTTCGAAAATGTTGATTCCTTCAAAAGTTATAGCAGTTTGAAGTTTAGCGTCGAAATGACATAAAAACAAGTTTAAAGTCACGACGGACGATTTTCAGCGATTTACGTATTTTTATGCCATTTCGATGTTCAACTTCAAACCCTTATAACTTTTAAAGGAATCAACATTTTTTATCGTTCAAGTTAACAAATTAAAGCCCTTTCTTTCTAGTTTTAATATCTTTTTTTTTAAGTTGTCTAGGACGTTCTTGGACTAAACGGCAGAGCTTTATAAAGTGAAGGGAAAAAAAAGTTTGGCAACGGATAATGCGTGTTCACCATATTTCTCATGTTCTGGAACCCCCAAAGAACCAAAAAAATGTGGTGTGGTAGGTGTGCCCCAAAAAAGTTTTTTTTCATTTTTTGGACTCCATATTCCGTAGAATGGCACATATGTACATGAATTGTAAGCGAGTAAAATTTACTGCATATACAGCCAATGCCTTTTTACAAGCTTACCTAACAGATAAATTTACACAATAGCCTTTATGGAAAATAATTATGGAGTTTGCGGAAACCTGCACAATTTACGTGTTATATTTTAGTGCTTATACAGTCATTTTCTTAGCACACAATGTTATTTCTTAGATGAGAAATAAAACAGCAAACAAACCAATTATTTTTTGCGGTACACTATTATTATATAAATTAATTAAGTATACCGACTATTTAGATGTTCTCGTTAAAAATTAATATTCCTTGAATTTTGACTATTAGTGTTTATTGGATAATATAATTAATGTTACTTAACTGTCTTATATTTTAATAAAACATACATTTCTATTATTAAAAACAGCGAGACTTTTATAGCGAATCGATTGAAACTGTAAAGTATGATGCAGGCAGCTTCTTTCTGCAGTAAATTCCTTTAATCTATTTTTTGAGTGCGTTATGATCACAAAAAGTATTTGTTGGGTAGTAAGAGAGCGTATAAAGATTTTGAAACGACTTCTTCAACCGCACATACATTCTCGTCGTTCTGCTCGTTTTGTCTACATCTTTTTCAGGACTTCCGCCTTCGAAAGATGTATGTTTCTGAAAAACAGAAGGAGCAAAACATTTACACGCATAAACACGAAAACAATTTCACAACAACTAACGGCATAAGTATGTGCAATAAACTTCACACGAGATGAAAATCTCTTCGCGCAAGAACCATAACTTGATGTGTATTAAAGAAAAAAATGGGAAAATTCCTCTGCAAAGCTCGTTTTCGCTTATTCAATGCATTAAAATCCTTTCGTGCGCACAGTGAGTCCGAGAATACTGGATAGTAAAATCTGTATTTATAGTCTTTTTTATTGAAGTTATTAAATGTTATAGTGCATTTAAACGATAGAAGAGGGTGTTCTTGATCATACGCAGGTGGAGTACTGTGTGTGTGTGTGTGCGAGTGCGAGCGAGATGTAAAAATAATCGCGTGCAGAGTTTCAAGGCTGGAATCTTTAAAGGCAAAAACGTCATCGCCAAGTCAAACTCGGGTTAGTTTAGTTAAAAATAATAATTATTTATTTTAAACGTTGGCTGCGGTAGTCGAGAATCGATTAAACGATAAGGCGCAGTCTAGACGCTTTCCGATAATTAAATAAATCCAACGTCATCTGCACGTTACAGTTTGCTACTGCTTCGCGCATTCATGCTGTACCATTGCAGTGGAAACCGCATTACTATATACTCGAAAATATCGGCTATCGTTTAATGTATACAATCCTTCATTGGCCTCCTACTACAGCATGGAATTTGAGTGCACAGTTATCAATAATTGACCAATCGAGTATTCGTGCCGCATTCATTGGACCAAATGTTGTTGTGTCACTTAATTTTCAGCAGCAGCGCCGGCGTGATGACGTCTTTCTTTTTCTCCTCTCGGCATATTTCTTTCTTCTTCTGCCTTCGCCAGCAATTAGACGATGTGGAACGAACGGAATCGCAGGTCAATGGCTATAAGTAGCATGATGAATCGTCGTAATAAAAGAAGGCGTAAACGTGATATAAATCAGTAAATCAGTATGAGAGCAGTCAAACATTGCGCTGAGAGACGACTAGAATATGTTATTGCGGAACGTGGTGGGGAAACAAATTTTTCTTTCAGAGAAGTGTGCCGTGATACGACCGATCAAAAAGCCCTATCGAAGCGCCGCGTAATTAATAATATAGAAACGCCATGAACAATGAGGGCCAGGTGCGCATTTTCGCATGATAAAATAAATTAAAATTTCAGTATAAATGATACAATTATTTTGCGAAAGATCTTGCGCATTAACTATCCTGCGTAGCATATAATAATTACGGAGGAAATCAAATTCCGAATTTCATAATCACGTCGTTCCTTTTATCTATCATTCCGGTTATAAAGGATGAAATGTATAATTCTCGAAAATACGAAATCGGAAAAAATGCTGAAAGAGAGTAAATTGTGTTATTTCGCCAGCCCAAGTCCTTCCAAAATCCTCAGTCTTTTATACGTTTTCCATTGTTTTTCCCGGAGAAAAAGTTCTCTTCATCTCCTGCTCCGTCTTCCATAGCGCAGTATTCAAGCAGAAGCCTCGAAAAAGGCGAGAACACCAGGAAACTCGGCCGCACGCTATATGTACAAGCAGCACTAGCAGCAGCATCAAGTAGTAGCGCAGCGGTGGCGGCAGCAGCAGCAAGGAAAAACAAATAAATTATGCACTTTCATCGCGGACCTTTTTCTTCCCGCTGTCCTTTGACTTTTTCTTTTATTTCTTTAGCGCATCGCCGTAACCGTCTTCTTCTTCTTCTTCTTTTTCTTCCTCCTTTTCCTCCTTCTCTTCTTCTTCTTCCTCGTCGACGAGCTCACTCGCGTATTTCGTCTGCGGCACGCGAGCTAACTCTCTGCTCTCTTGCTGTGGACGCGCGCTTGTGTGTGTACGTATACCGAGCTGGGATCGTGCTGGGAAACAGGAAAAAGCGATGGAGGAGGAGGAGGAGGAGGAAACGAAGAAGAGGGTCGAAAAGAGAGCGAGCGAGAAAGAGAGAGATTTAGAGGGGAGGGATAAGGAAAACACGATGAAGTATAAAGCTCCTTCAGCCGACTAACAGCGAGAGCGAGCGCACCAGTGTTTTCCCCCGAAAAGAGCAGAACCTCGATCGATAATTCATGGCATTGGTATATATGTATACGCCGTTTGTTGTGTTGCACGTGTGTGTTTGTGTGTTTGTGTGAGTATTTGTGTATGTATACCGCACCGGCCGATCAAATTTATATACAGTGCTTTGGGAAATTCAATTCGGTGCTGCCTCGCGCGAGTTAAGACAAACCACTTCGATCCGTTTCAATTTACTAATGCGCGAGCGTCAAATTAATTATTACTTTGCTTTTGTTTGAAGTTGGCTAATTGAGTTAGCCGCCATTGCCTCGTGTGATTATTACAAATCGAGGTGTGATTATACACTACAAAAACATTTGCACGTATATATATTGTTTTCATTTCTATATGCATATAAGTTTCGAATCAAACAAAGGCACTCTAATTTTTCAATTTTTGTTTTTTTATTTACACTGAAAATATTATTCCTTATCTTTTTTATTCATAGGTATAGGAAATTACAGGAGTAAAATAAAAAGAGAGCACTGGAAATAATGTCAGATGAGCAACCAGTCGATGGTCTGGGCGGGCATACTAAATGGAACATTTCGGAGGAGGGATCCACTGAATAATTCGGCTCAAATGTTTTTAAGCACTCGCTCGGTAGATCGATACGCCGCAGGCCTCTTTTTGCCTAAACTATTTAACCGAGCGTGGGGCCGGTTCGTGAAATTTTGATTCGGCAGGCGGGCAGGGCCAAGTATATACTATATGTTTCCGAGAGGGTGGGGCACGTGTGCGAGCAATTTCGCGTCGATTTATTTTTAGCGGTACAATACGTGTATAGGTTAAGTGGCGGGGCTCTTTACCCGACGAATGTAGCATCTCCTCCTCTCGAGATGTGTGCGAGAGAGAGAGGAAGAGGGGCATGTAAGTCTTCGTCATATTACTTGGGGAGCCACGGTCCCGCAGGCTCGTAATTCATTCAATTTGCAAAGTTTGGCCGAGAGAGATGAAGAGGAAGAGAGAGAGAGAGAGAGGGGGGGGGGGTATTTACGAGGGTCGAGAAAGGAGGGCAGGAAGGGGCGAAATGTACGACCGAGAGTACGTACGAGGCTGTGCTGCGGGCATTTTTATCGTAAATACGTTAATCCGTCGATGCACTCTTCGAGATCCTCCTCGCGGCCCAGGACGGATAGGACCAGCATTATCTGACTTCGGCCCCACGTCATGTAGAGCCCGTGAATATCGACTGCCGCGAATCGCATCTCATCAGCGAGGTGCTTCAGGTGCTTGTGATTGAATCCCTTCAGTACCACGAGCTTTTCCCTGCGCGAAAGGCTTATTTTATTTCGTCTCTCTTTTTTTCTACACTTATAAATCTCTTTTCCATCGGCAAATATTGAATCGAATGGAATATTTTCATTTCAGTCGCAAAAACTCACCCGGAATCCTCCCAGCTGTCCAGCGCCCTCGATTTCACTCTATCTTTGTCTATTTTATTGTAAAGCCCCAAAAATCCGCGGGCGACCTAAAAAGATATTTCAATGAAAAAAGCTCCCAGGAAAGGGAGAGGGAGCGAACATACATGCGGTATATATAGTGTACATTGGAAAAGCTTTCTGTCCTGTCTCTTCGTATCACTTACCGATGCAACCAAATTTCCTTTATTCATGAAAAAGCCGGTGTTTACAATACAGTAGACCGTATATTGCGATGGTCCCTCCTCCCTCGCTGATTGACGGCTCTTATTTTTAGCACAGCTGCAGAGACGACTTTCGCTTTTCATTGGTATTCTCGTTTTCTTTTTAAAACCCCGATTGCTAAAAATGAAGAGCACTTTGGTTATTTTGGCGTCAGTTCGATCGCGCACACCCACGTGTTTGCAAAACGATTCGTCAGCTTTAAGATAAGAAATAGGGGAAAAAAATACATATGTCTCAGTCTTTTACTTAGCTGTAATATATTTGTTTTTAAAACAACGATTTACATTGTATCTTTATGTAAACTGGACTGCTTACAACATTTGTCTTCGCTACTGTTGTAACCTCCCTTCGGCAATTTTGGTTTTCTTCGCATTTTTTCCTTTAAATCACGGACATTAGTAATGTGTCGACCCGCGACCTACTTTTTCTGGCTAATAAAATCATTGTACAGTTTCTAAAATATTTGGTATTTCATGTTAAAGAAAACTGCGGATTTTGTGGTTATTTTTCTAACCAAAATTATGCGATAGAAGAAAAAAAAAGAATCATAGAAAACAAAGTTTGTCATATTTATACATCAAATATCAATATATTGTTGATCTCACACCTGCCAACCATGTATAGGCGAAACAAGTTTTCATTTCAATTTTCAACAGAATGGCGAAACGAACAAATTGAAAAAATATTTGCCAGACAGATCATATTATGCACGTGTCAATATTACACTCGTGTAGAAGACATCTAAGTTACGATACCACAATTTTATCACGTATATGCAACTCGATACTTTGTCGATACGACGTAAACATCCGTAAAACCGTATAAAGATTATTGTACTAAAAAGAGACGTTGTGCGAACTGGTTGATATTATATTTTCACGTGCGTTTTATTACCTGGACAATGACTGTTCGCTTAATCACTGATACCATTTATCGAAAGTACAGAAATTACGATGTCCACTCACCTTTTATTGCACGGATCATGTACCACATCCCCAACCGTTGAGCTGCTAGCTATTTCCACCGAAAGAAAAGTAAAAACGCATTCTTGTTCAGAAAATGCGATGTTAGTCGCACCGAGTAAGGCTCACCACTGCAGGACTGCACGACGGCAAGTTCGTACGTCGACTGACCGACCGCCGATACAACTTGAAAGTTCAAGCTCTCACCACCGCAGGTGCAAACAGTGTAAACACAGCGCGCTCGTGTCGCTACCGTACAGCCAAATGAAAACATCAACAAACACATAATGACATCTGCTGCTATACGGATTCTATTTGCTATAGCGGGGCAATTTCAGAGTGTGGGCGCAGATATATAGCACATACTGTATACCGCGGCGCAGTGTGCAACTAGTCTGCTATAAGTACATCCGTGTCACCGTGTGTGTGCGTGCGCAGTGTGTTTTTCTTTTCTAAGACTCTCACGACGGTTTTCCCTTTCGCTCTCTCTCGCGCGCGCTATATACTGCGACGTTTCTAGGTTAGGGCGCCCAGCTTTTCCAATCCGAATTTTTCAATTGCACGGCTCGTAATGACATGTGATCGACCGGGAGTGCGCGTGCATCGGTACTCTCTCTGTCTCAGAACGGTCCCCGAGCTTGGATAACAGGTGTCTCGGCCCTGTTCCATGCGACAATACGAAAATATTATCGGCGAGCGCTCGCGTGCTGGTACCAGCAGTAGCAACAACAACAACAACAATAGGCCGACATCCGCAGCGGTAATTGGCAATTCGCCGTTGCGAATCTCGATGTGCTCTTCTCTCTTCTACGGTCCGTCGAAGGCTAGTAGCGGACAATCGGATCTCGTAGCCGCAAGGTAGGGCGAGGCGCGCGTCGGACTTTTACAGTGGGACATTATCATCTTAATACAAGGACGGGAGATAAAGAGGCAGGTACCAGGAGGGACCATCGCCATGGCGAGTCTGGAGACGGGTGCAGGGCACCATCAACCCGGCGAGGACACCAGCTGGAGGAGGGATCTTTATACTCAGCTGTGCAACAGAAATAAGACTCAGACCCAGTGTTTCTATGAGCTTATTAGTTTGCGTGAGTTATTTATAGATTACAGCTTTGTAGGCTTAGATTTCAGACCTGCCTCTCAAGAGTGTACAAGGCTGCCTTTCTATTGGTTCCTTAGTCAATCAATTTGAATTTAAATTATGTAATTGCATTTCAATTCAGAGATGATGGATGTTATACATTTTTCTTGCAGATAACCGATTATTTGACAGTGCCAATACATTGCGAGGAGAAAACTTGCAATTGTCGATAACAAATGAAAAGCTACGAACTGAAGCGGCCAGTGGCACACCAGGTTCTGCTGCTCATGCAGCTCTTGAAGCTAAGCTATTAGCGCAAGCCGATGAATTGGCAGCGCTGCACAGGAGAAGAGGCGAGCATGCACAACAGATTGTTGACTTGAACAATAAATTAACAGAAGTATCTAAAGAATTAAAAATCAAAGAAACAAGGTATTTTTAAATTTGCTAATGTGTATTCTATATCTACAAGATATACTAATAATACAAATATATTTTATTTTTAGTTTAGCTGAAAGTTTGGAAATAAATACTGGTCTACGCTCAGAAATTCAAAGATATATTACTAAGGAAAAAGAATTGGAAAATGTTAATCAAATGTTAAGAGATGAACATCAAGCGTTGCAATTGGCTTTTGCTTCATTAGAGGACAAACTAAGAAAAGCACAAGTAATTCATTTTCACTAATTTCATTTTCTATTATTATCATTTGTTATTAATAAATTAAATTTTATAGGAGGAAAATCGACAATTGGTAGATCGCCTAATTAAGTATAAAGCAAAGGATGCTGAAAAAATGAATGAGGAAAATGATAACTTTTTAAAGTAAGTAATAGAAATTGCTTTGATATGCTCATGTTCAGGTTCATACTAGATGTTTGAAGTGATTAACGTTATTTATCAAAGTTTTTGCTTAAGTGAATGTAATATTTAATGAAAGTAATAATTAGAATTACATGGCAGAATTAAAATTAAAAAAGGGTAGATAGTAAAGACTAATTTTAAACATAGATGTGTAGATTTATTTAATATTTAGACTACCACAATAATGCATGGACAGTATTATTATGTAAAAGAAGTTTAAGGTAATCGTTGATGTATATAATGTACAAATCTTAATGGTTGCTCTTAGACTAACTGGCATGTTTCCTCGTTTTGAATTATTGGCACAATTTATTTTTTACATAAGATATAAATGCAAGATTTGCTTCCTTTTAATGTTGGCTTATTAATAAAATGTAAATATACACTAACTTCTATTAATATTCTAAATACTGCTTAGCACATTAATTTAAAATTTCATGAAATATAAACCTTAATTATTTTATGTTGCATATATTGTCTAGCTCGTTGTTTCTTCTGTTAAACAACTTTATGCTGTAAAAAATGTATTGGTTTCTAATGTTACTTGTGCAATTCACTGAATCTTCATACACGACATTCAGTTTTGTAGTGCTTGTCACTTAGCCACTTCACTTTGCTTGACATTTTCGTTTCAGTGAGAGTTTTACCAGCCCGACAGCCTTTTTGATGCATACCTTTTCAAAGTTTGGGTAAGTCTAAATAAGCAAATGAAAATTGCTATGAAAAAATTGTTATTTCTAACAACAAATCGCTTTTGGGCTGGTAGCAAACATAAAGCTACACAAGTTGTAAAATTATACGGAATTATAACATAATTTTGTGCTTAATATTCATAAATACTAGGTATTTATGTAAAGTTGTAAATATTCAGACGAATTTACAATATACATTCAGGTGAAATGATGGATAAATATGTTTTACTGGAAACTTTTGGTATTCATAATGGGTTTTAATAGTTGCATGATTTTTTTGACTGTTTTATACTGAATGCAACAAGTATAATTGGTCTTTTTTACAAATTGAATTGTTATATGCATGATTCGTGTAAAATTTGCCTCAACCTATTGTGCTTTCTTTGCAGGAAGCTATTATTTATTGACCTAATTAAGATTATCATTTATACGCATTATAAATAATTTATTAAATTTACAGAAAAAGGCAAGCCAAGATGCAAAAGGAATTAGAAGATGCAGCAAGAGACACTAGACCTGCTAGTCCGGATCGTGTCAGTTTAAAGGAAGGAACAGTCGGTCTTCCCACGTCGGTGCCCACTAAAGTCTCCATCAAATTTGTACGTTGATGCTCACATAAAAGACTCGTTACTTACACAATGTTCTAAGCAATTTTCACATCAAGTCAGTCACCGAAAGTGCGAGAGCCGTTCATCTTGACTTTAAACATCGTATTGCAACAAAACCTTGATTCGCACGGTGGAATTTTAAAACAGCATTTTGATATCCATTTACTAACAACAAATTCAAACCATGGATCTGACTTGATTTGAGTTAGAATAAATTTCATATAATATATTATTGCTAAGGTGATCGTGAAGAATTTTCAAAAACTTTCGAATAAGTTCGCATTGCATTCTATAGTACATCGGACATTTTACACTATTTATTGTTATTCTTATAGAGATATTATTTATTGTAACTATTTATAAAACTGCGTGCAATTGTAAGTGTTGTTCACTTACAGTATTTTATTAAGAAATTTGTTTATTAATAAAAAAGTCTAGCTATAAGTTTAGTTAACGTAGTTTTATAGACAAAAATTAAAGCTATAAGACAGAAATGCAAGTCATTCGTTTTCTGATTGTAATAAGAGTTAAAAGATTTAAAGTTTATGATACTTAAAATGAGAGTTCCTTAAATAACTGTTAAAGCATTATATATTTGTAATACTATAATTTAATATATTATTAAAGACACATTAAAATAAAATTTTATTTTCACAGTAAAATTAGACTGTAGATTTAGAGTAGTCTATATAGCTTTCATAATTTGAAAATTCCTATGTTTCAAAGACTTCATAAAGTTAGCATTTCATTTTCAAAATCATTATAATCATCTATTTAAGGTTGTACGACCCATGACATCCCATTCAACAATTATTTTTCGACGCTAAAACTGCGATAAATAATTATTGAAAGCAAATAATCAATTTTGAGTTTTCGCGATCTATGTATAAA
>UXGD01003697.1:0-19435 GCA_900474315.1 Torymus auratus
GATTAATCTTGATATTGTATTGTCTTTCCTCAATATTCAATACAATAATGGATACAATATTTATATACAGTTTTCGATAAAACAAGAATCGTGGTGTCAAGAATCTTGTCTTGTCTTGAAAATAACTTGACATTTTCTAATCGTACTAATTTATCGAAATAATCATAATAACGGGGATGTAATCTCCAATTGTTGAAGAAATAAAGGAAAAGAGACAAGTTATCATCAAAAAATGGAGGATTATCATCTCTAACGAAATGTTTGAGTGATAAAAGCGTGGCAGGGAGAGGATGCGCCGCCTAGCGGCGGTGCACGAACCAGACTGGTCGGCGGTGCATATATAGCGGGAAAAATCAAATTTCAAATTTGGCATTTATTTATACTTGTGCCGAAAGCTAAAAATGCCGAAAGATTATAAACAAAGAAAAGTCGAATTCCGAAATAAACAAATACCGACTCGTTAAATATCCGAATAGACAAACTAGTGAACTTTAAATTGCTGAAGATAATTTTGCCGAAAATGAAAATGTCGAATTTAAGAATGCCGACAACACTGTTATTAATCGAAAAATAGATCAAATAACCAAAATATTGATACATCATAATTTTCGTCAATTTTAGCTTTTGGTTTTTCACTCGTTCTATAAAACTATTTTTAAGCGAGACAATATAAGTACGGAAATATCGTATTGTCTTGCTCTCATGCAGCCCTATCCAAGTCAAACGGTGTCATAATTAGAATAATTAAACTAAATTCAATCATCATCTTCAAATTATTTATTTCGGTTGCGATATTTGCGAAATCATCATGTCGCCGTGAAAGGACGAGTTCACTTTTCGCTCACTAGGTCATCAGAACTACGTGTCTCCTCGCGCGTCCTTGCCGCTAAATACGTCGCACAAAGCGCTTGACCTTTGGCACCCGGCGTAAACCTTCCACTCCATAAACGCCGCGAGACCTCTTCAAATGATCTCGCAGTAACGCTGCATGCTCTATACTATAAAACCAACGCGTCACGTCGACAACTCCGGCGTTTAAACATCCGCGCGACCTTAAAAATCTCCTGGCCACACTATATAACTTTCCCTCGACGACTCTCTATAATTATTCACCAAGCAACTGGGAGGATCATCGGCGCCCGAGTCGGATTATATTGTACGCCTGAGCGATCGTACATGTACACACACACGTATATGTACATCGGGAGGTATATCCAGTCGAGGAAGTCGAGAGAGCGACGTTTAATCTCAACGACGCGATCTGTACGCTCGCTCGCACGCGTAATAGGATTATCACCATACGCGGCGCTTGGGTGGAGCGCAAAAATTCGCGGACTCTCTTTATAAAACGTCGGATTAGTCGGGTTTGAAAGAAAGCGGCCAATTACAGCGGGATTTACGCGCGAATCCTTTTCGAGCGAATGACGGGGCAGGGTGCGGATTTTCAATTTGTATAACGCTGTATATTTCCTGCATGCCCGGCTTATTAATGGCGTTTAATGGCGTGGTTAACGACACACGAGAGAAGGAGAGAGTGTTAAAACGGACACCTTGTAAACGATAAAGTTGCATTGAATTCGAAAGTCGTCTGACATCGCGTGAGATTTATACGATTTTATTGACAGATGGTGAGTATGTTGAAAAATTTTCGCTGTATTTATATGGTAATGTCGATTTATTCCACTTCCCGATTATATGCAACAACACTTTATGTAATATTTTTATTCTATAGAAAAGGATCATAAAAATGGTTCTTTATTTTATATTTTTGTGAAATAGTGCGTGATTTACTCGTGTTTAATTTTGCATCAAGAGAAAATCAATATAACTGAATGAAGACTAAATTTGAAAAAAGCCGATTCCATCGAACCGCAAAATTGATAATTCAATCTGATAAGTGTATCAGATAAGTTAAACGATTTTCACGTGAAAAATCGCGCACGTATCAAAATCCGGGGCGGAGCATATATCAATCTCGGCGGACCTACATATGCATCGTTCAATTAAAATTTCGTTCCGAGCACATATCATGTTTGATGAGTGTACTAAAATTAGTCTGTCACGTAGTATTATAGATCAATCACCTCCTATCCTACTCCTATAATTTGATGTCTCACTTTAAAAACGTCAAATCATAATTCGATACAACATAAAACAGCTCACTCAATAAAAACAAATGCTTATAGAAAAACTAAACCCCCTGAGGGTATATATCACGCGCTGCTCGCGCCACATCGGCATTCGGAAGCCGTCCACCGCCGCCGGCATGCACTGCACTCTTGCTTATCGTCGTGGTCGCACCTCGGATTTCCCCATTGTTCCACTACATACACCCCGCACAGTAGGCGCCGATGAAAATCGACCGCAGCAATGCCCCGCCGCTATAAATAGTCGGGTATTTCGCCGGCTATTACTGTACGTCGCGCCGCCGACTATTCTTATCAGCCGCGCCTCCTCCCCCTTGCTTTGCGCGCGCACGCGTCCGTCTCTCTCTCCGTTGTGCGCACCTAATCCAATCGGCGCGATAATACGCGGCATTTGTTTACAAGTGCGCCTCGCAGCACACGCCGGTAGTTTAACCTTTCACTCGCGCGTGTATAATACGCGGCGCCGCCCTGCCGCCGCCGCCGTTTCTCTGGGTTTCGTTTTTCGAACGGCGCGCAGGCGGTTATTATATGCCGCGCGAGATCCGAGATCGAGAGATAGATATATTATATCAAGTGAGGGGAGAGTTTTCTTGCTGGATTATTTTAAGCGGCGAATTAATTTTCCGCGCCGCGTTGATAAGTGTGTGTAAGTGAGAGCTGTGCAGATCGCCGACTGATATTGCGCAAACGGATGTGATGTCTGCGAAGCGGGGATATGTGTGGAGTAATGGATGCTGGCGGTGCATGGGATTTGGTATATATATGTTGTTGATACTGAGTGAAATTATAGTACGAATGGGATTATGTTGTTGGTTTAATATGCTGAGGTGATAGTGTAGCTTTTGTGGTTTGAAGTAGTCGTTTGAATGTGACGTAGATTAAAGCATGAATCAAATTTACTTTTGTGGGGTGGTCATAATGTTTTCTCGGCAAGTTGTGTAAGCCTATAATGTACCTGTAAAGTAGTCTGGTTATTGGTTTAACGCATGGTTTAACTTTATCTAACTGTTATATTACGCTATGGGTAATTTCTAGATCGTATCTTTATCTTATACACACAGATTTATGATAATATATAGCAAAACATTGTTTTTTAAAAGTTGTATTTTGATTATCCAGACGGCTTAAGAATTGTATTATGTCTAGATAGCTGCGCTCTTCGAAGGTTTATTATCTCACGGGAGCTTATATTCGTTGACTTTTGTTAGGATGTAACATTCCGCATTCCAACGTTTATTGTCTGCGGTGAAAGTAAATTTGTACGAGCATTTGCGCTAATCGTGCGTAAATCAGACTAGGAGCGCGTTTAGATGAAAATAAACCGCGCTTGATTTTTCAAAATAAAGCTTCGGTTTGAATTGTTGCGTCGGCCAGTCTTATCTATCCCGCAGAGTTATGTACATTTTCCTAAGAAAAATACACCTCCTTAATTACGTCTATTTTAAGAGTATAAAATATAAAGAATGCGGAGTTATTGGTCTTTGATTTTGACCAGTGAGAAACGAGCTGCTTGATGTATAAAATATTTTTAATTAAAACATTAGAAAATAGAACTAAAATGAATGAGTTTTATAACTAATTATGTAAAATTATCTTACAAAATAAGTTAATATTTTGCTCTCTTTCTTATTATTATAAACAACTACGTTCAATATTTGGCCATTAAAAGCCCTCGAAACAAAAAGCTTTTTCTTTTTAATTATCCTTCAATTTTTACAAAATCGATCAAACTCATTCATGTCAATGATCCCCCTTTCAAATAAACCATAACCCAAAGAATGCTTACCGCGACGAGTGCGCCGAAAGCTTCAATTCGCATAGTAGCTGGCCAGGCCAGCGGGAAGGCCGTCGCTTCCTAGGCGCGCGGATCGATCTGAAATACCGATCCGAGCGTTGACGATGATTTATCTCTCTTCTTCGTCGTCGTCTTCCTCTGCTCTCTTCTTTCTCTATCTGTCTCTATCGTCTAGCCGCTTACTAATACACTCTCACACACACTTTCTCACCTCCCACTTAACGTTCGCGCGTGTCTCTTCTCTCTGTCTCTTCCGCACGAGTTCGCACAGGAGTGAGTCAAAGGCGGCTCAGTGCGCCGCGGGCCTTTGACCGACGCTACCGGTGGTATCGTTGAGCTGCCAAAGGGGCGACGAGTTGTTGTAGTTGTACGAGTGAGGCAATCCACCTGGGCCGACGTTGAACTCGATTAGCGCGGCGTCCCAGGCCCGTGACATGGCTACCGCCTTGATCTGGAACAAATTTGATTGGAGGGTTAGGCGTTTCGTTTGAGAAGTTGTAAAGTGTATTGGGCGATTGAGTTTATTATGTATATGAATATAAGCAGTATGTTGGTTTTAAGAAATAAATGTGAAAACTTAAATAAGTAATATGTATTGTTTATTGTATCATCGACAGGCAGTAGAACCTTTGATAATATTGTATAGAAATAGGGGATTTAAGTATATCAAATCACAATAAGTTATCAACTATATATTTAAAGATTATTAAAATTATAAATTTAATATTATCCTAAGCAAGCATTTAGAAAAGAAATGTGTACGATCCAAACGGTTTGGAACATTTTTGTAATAGGTACACAAATGAGCAAACTAATTTTACTGAAAAAAGTACAAATTATTACAGGTTATAATGCACCTAAGTGGTTCTACGGTATAACTCACTTAATCTCGATATTATCTACGTCGGTGTCCTGACAACTTCGCTTTCATGAACTTGTTGCATAATTTTACAGTATTTTACCCGACTTTCGCCAGAGAACGTCAAATTTTTCTAATCTGCTGTTGTTTATGAACTCTATAGTTGATAACCTCAGTCCTAATACGGTAATTTATTGCATGTTCAGTGATCAAAAATATGTAAAATAACTTTATTTCCAATATCGGTCCTTTTGATGGAAATTAATATGTCACTGCCTATCGGCAGAGTACATTAACCCCATAAATATCTCATCGAAATGTCAGCTGCTACGAATTGACGTTAATGCAGGTAAGAATCTCTACCATTTTCTGGTATGGAATATAGTTGTTTATGAAAAACGAATCATTATTGGACATTGCATTAAAAGCATTCCACGGGCAAATTGATGGAACTTTTCAGTCAGTCGTTATAATGAATTACAATTTTTCTTTATCGGAACTTACCGAGATTACCGCAGCCAATTCTGAAAGTCATGCGCACTTTTACCACATAAATTTGAACAATTTTCTCGAGGTATGTCTTAATCGCAGAGAGGATTCGAAAACGGAAGAGGAGAAAATGAAGGTCACCGAGAAATTGATGGATGTACCGAAAATGCGGAACGTGAGAAAAAAGTCCGCGCTTGCGTACGAGGATTCATCCGGGCTAATAGCTCGTTACTGTGCAATTTTGATAGCGGTATAAAATTTTAATCAATCAACCGAAATTCTCACGTATCATCAAAAAGATATTAACTTATACAGCAAGCGTTCAAGGTGAAAGCTTTGACTATCATTGTTCGCTGATACTGCGTGAAAAGCACATTAACTTTTGCAAAATTTTACTGCAGAAATTCATGGTGAAAGCTTTTCGGTAAATTAAATGATCTTTCAGTGACGCAGCTCATTCATTGTTCAGACATTCTGCAATATGAATTATTGTAAAATAAAATTGAGAAGTGCGATTTGTAATCAAAGAATAGGAAAGCATTTTCAACTAATAGCAGTATTACAATGTATAAAATAATAAACATACTAAAACGCATTGAAAATGTGCCATAGTAATTGTTCAACTAAAAAAAAATTGTGCTCCACTTTATTTAGAAAATGGAAAAAATATTGATTTTACTACTGCATATTTCCTTTCAACTCGAACATACATTAGAAATTCGAAACATTGCAATATTCAAAACCAAACGACATCCTAAAAATAAACTTCGTCACATTTCACATGCAAACAAAATTCAAAAACCTCCCAAAACACTTATCAAAACCCGCTATAATGCCCGGCTCGCAGCCGCGTCTACCTTATAATGAACATCATTACGTCAAACCACAAGTCTCGGTTCTCTCGGCACCGCATATATGCGCGCGATAAACGAGCCGATAGAATTCCCATAAATCTCGGAAGCCCGTCCGATACGTCTCCTCTCTCTCTCACTCTCCATTCACGATTCGCGCGCTCGCGCCCACACCTGCCGTTATCGGAGGGGGAGACTCGGCCGCACTCGCGCGTCTCTCTCTCTTTCTCTCTGGGAGTGCCGGTAGGCGTGTTCACTGCTGAGCGAGTGAGAGCGATCTGTAATAATTTCCGCCGCGCGCGCGCCAGACAAATCCTTTCGCGCAAGGAGACGGAAATGGCCGGTTGTTGTGCGTCCCTGTATCGCGACGTTTGGGTGATGCGATTTTGAAGTTTCGAGGGTATATATGTGAGTGTGTGAAGTTTGCTGGCTATTATTAGCCGCCAGGAATAATGGAAGTAGATGTAAATCATGCAGGAAATGGACACTTATGCAGTGTCTATGAGTGCGTCGGAAAATTTATTGGCGTAGATAAAGGCTTTCTCTTTTGAAGTTGGACTTTAGTGTTAGATCAAAATTTGAAATGCAGGTTGGATTTATCACGCGTATTTATTCGAAGAGCTAAAATGCAGCAAATGAGGAAATTTATTTTATATATAGCTGGTAAATTAAGTTAATTCAAGTATATCGTAAATGAAAACGAATATTGTGAAATTGATTAGCTTTAAAATTGTTTGTTGTGTGGTTTATGTATACCTTATAACATTGAATCACAACGATTGAATTAGACAAACAATGAGATTTACATACACTATAATAAACCAGGATTGTTGCATTTCAATTGCATTCATAAATCATCAACGGGTATTCATGTACAATGTGAGGGTAAACAACATTGAAATGCAGATTTAACAATAATTTATGTTCTCTTTAATACTTTTCCTCTATAGTTCTCTCTGAGTATTTTGGTTTTTCAATTCAACTTTTGAGTCGCATAAAAGTGACTTCGTAGTTTTATATTAAACTATTAATCATTTCACGGAGACTGCGAAATAATTTTCCGCAATACTATACTTCAACCGCTTTCGAAAAATCAGACAGAATCCTTATTTCCTCATGCAGCTAGCCATATACATCCAACAAAATCATATTTACAAATCAATTCTTAGCTATCAAATACCGCAAGCATCATGACATTAAAATACTAGACATCACGAGAACCACCCATAAAACCAAAACCGTTCAATATTGATGACCAAAAAGTTCCACGATTCGCGTATAAAACGTCCGTCAGCCGCTTTGTAATGTTAATAACTCAATTACTAACGAATTCACTCGTAAATCTTCATTATGCTTAATTCGAGAAAAAAGGGAAGCCGCGATTTCCAAGAGCGCAGATGCCGCCGCCGCCCGCAGAAATACTCCATTCACAAAGACCATAAATTATTCGCGCTTCCCGTATAGTTTCTATATATAAAATTCGCCATCGCCGCGCCGAGCGCACGCGCAACTCGCAACCCTGAGACTACGACGAAGATATCGTCGCCTCCGATCGCCTGATCTGCAAGAATCAGGCGCGAAGGTGATGGCAGTAGCCGGGAATTGGCTTTCACGCGCGCGCGCGTGAAACAGGATTTCTTTTTGATATAGGAAAGCTTAACCATTCCCCATGTATGAGGTAATGTGAACGTTATAGCGTTATTTCATTCATGTGAGTTTCTATAACTTCGGTTATCTATAAAAAATCTATGAGGATGGCGGCTATACTTTTGCAAATAGTTTTGATATAAAATGTTCGTATAATAATAAAATAAAATTTAAAAATGATATACTTTTTATTATTAATTATAAAAGAAATAATGTGGATTGAATTTAAGAATTACGTATACTACGTTGACGTGATTGAATTATGAATCTGGCACTCAGATCGAATCAATTTTTAATTGAGTATGTCATACACATTTTATTATACGCCATCAAGATAAAAAGAGTTACCGTAACATTACATATATTATTGATTACGTGCATTCGAAAATAACACTAAACAAGAACCTTCAATTATACACGATTATTAATTAACGGCATAAAATATTGACATTTAAAATTTTATGAAAAAAAAAAAAAAAAAAAAAAAATTCATTTCCTCGTTTTCATGCACTTCAATATCCACTGATTTTCGGGCACCATAAATCAACCACAGCTGCACTTTTAAATCTCGTTTAATCTAACCGATATCTGCAGCTGTCAGTAACGCTCAATTGCAATTTAAATCGGCGGCGTTTCTTGGCGGCGGAACGCGAAGTCGCGAAAAATCTCGCACGCAAATGCAGCGCCGCTGAGTTGTTTATTCGAGCAGAGGATATGGACTTGGACTATACCAAGTAGAATTCTCGGGAACATTACGAGGTCAGCTTATAGATTGTGATAAATAAACTAAAAATAATTTACGACCTTTGGCGGATTCCCGCTTGTATGGGTTTGTTATGATGATTAAAGTATGCGGGATCAAAATAACTGTCGTTTATGAGTCATTATCGGTTTTTCATTCTGGAAATGATGAATTCTTTTACTGCACTCTCTTTGAACAATGTCGGATTATTATATAATGCTTTACGTTTTTAATGACAATCAGATAAACGAAAGGATAGCAATTTATGTAGAATTTATTTATTTTTATATTTAAATAATGATGAAAAAATGATTTTTACCATATGTGAACATCAATTTTATGCTGAATTCTTCAACGTTCTTAAACCTATACGTAACCAACAAGTAAACCCAATCTAATACCATCATTGCGTTAGATCAATCTACGTAATATACTGTTATTTTTCTATCACCAACCGACACTTTTTCTAACTCACCCAATGACTCACAATCCCCAATAATAGAAAACCCTCAATTAACACCCTCATCCTCGTAAACCAGCCGAAAATAGAAACCGCAACCACAACGATCTTATACAAAACTAAACGATACATCAGCCGTACACACCTTTCTTTCCTCCTACGATCCATCAGCCCCGCGTTATTTGTCAAAGCGAAAAACGATCCGGGCAATAAAGAACCTTTAATTAATACCGTTGCCAAAATAATCTCACGGCCGCATGCGCGCGAAAACAACCTTCCGCGCACGATAACGATCGGCTTTCTTCTTCTTCTTCTCCGAATATAATCGAGGCGCGATCAAAAATCTCGTTTCCTGGATTTCATAGCGGAAGTCGTATCACACGCGGACTGACGGAGCGGTCGATATGTGGCAAGCCAGGGCGGAGGACGACGACTTCGCGGCGAGAGATTCTGCGAGGAGATATATAAGTAGTTGCGTATAGTGTATATATCGCGTTAGTATGATACACTGTAATTATTTCATTAGGGTTTAATGGGTAGACTTAGCGGTTGATGGTGTATTCTGGAATGGGTTTGCGTCTGTGAAGAGGTTGAGATAATTGTGTAGATTCTAAGTAAGATGATGGCTTTTGGTAGTAATAGGAAGATACATAGTTTTCGTTCGGATGTAATTAGTAAATGGTTCTAATTAATTATTTATTTTTTACTATCTGTAATTGAGAAAAGCGTTTAAATATAAAGTAGTATTTATATTAGAGCAAAATAGTCACCATGGATTAGTAATACTAAAGTAAGTTGTAAAATTTTTATCATTATTAAATATAAGTTTTCCTTATTTCCTTGCGAATCGAATTCAAAACATATTTGCAGACCTTCTTCTTCAAGATAAAGCCATTCGTATGTATTAACTTCATAAATGCACATTTTATCGGCTGAAAAACTTTATTTGAATTTTCAGACGCAACATAATAAGTAATATGTAAAATAGAATTAGCATTCGAAGAAGCGAAGATAACCATAAACAATCTGATGAGCCTATCTTAATACTATTATCTACAGGCGTAATGGAGATACGGCGATCTGTAAACTTCTTCGGCAAACTAATAATAACCGCGGATCTGCAAAAAAAAAAGAAATCTTCTAGGATAAAGCTAAAATTATGCTCTACAGATGTTTCTTTCAGCGAACACACACACACACAAAAAGATCCAGACCCCGATAAGTGCAGTTATATAAATTGTATTCCGAAGATAGGACACTTAAAAGCCCGAGAGAATCAACCAGGCACACAATATTTGAAGTTGCATATACCCACAGGATCCGCGAAGTATAACCAGACGTCCGGCCTTTATCGCGCCACTAAATCTGTTACTATTTGCCTACTAATTGAAGTTAATTAATTGATTGGCCGTTTAAAATTCAAATGAAACATCCTCGCCCGCTCGATTATACTACAGTCGGCGAAGACAAACTGGTTGTATGCACTGCGGAGCCTCGAGTGCGAGAAAAAAGCTCAAAGAATATATATGTTCCGAGGCCGAAAACGAGCAGTAAGGAACTCGTTTTTACGACGAGAAATTGCAGCGCACGCGCGAGTAAAACAGGGCAAACACGAGGCGCACTGCCGCTGCTGCACGAGGATATAGCCGCGCGCGTGTATACACAGTTTCAGCTAATTTCTAAAATACACGAGTCGGCAAACCCGACGGGGGCCGGGCAATAATTTCGCGACGCTTGTGGTCCATGCGGGTTTCGTAACCGATGCGATATATACGAGAGGCGATAAACGAGAAACGGAGAAGAAGAAAAAGAGGAGAGAATCAGGAGATAGCCGCAAAAAATTGCATAATCCCGTAATTTAAAGAGCTGCCGCGCGACACAGGACCAATCCATTCCCCGACGCGCGAGTTACAACTTTTACAGGTTCCCCCGGATATATTTTCATATAAAAGACACACGCGATGCGAAATCCACCGAAAAACCGGAATCCCGCGGAATATATACTGCCGGAGCGTTCTCGAGTCGACTTGAGTGGCGCAAAAAGACGACGAGGAAAGCGCGGGATTAAGATATCCTCGCACCGGCGAAATTAACTCGTGAAGAATGAAATCTCCATTCTCTCGTGCCGTCGAGGGAGAGAGTCATTCATGAATTTGTCCGCGGCGGCGACCGCACGCACCGAAACCTGATCCTGCAAGCGGGGAGGTATAAGGAGTGAGATAATTCGGCCGAGGAGACGAGGAGGACGACGACGAGCGGTTAATAAGGCGCTGCGAGTTTATATATCGGCAATCGGTTATCGACGATTATACGATGAGCTCTCGTCGTGCGGTTTTCTGGTACGTATAATCGTACCGATTAAGTGATTGGGTTAGAGAATTCTGTATACCTAAGAGATCAATTTATATAAAAGTCGTGAATATTTGGAATTATAATTGTTGTTTAACATTCCGTATGTCGAGTAGATTTTGAATGAGAAACGTTATAGCATGTAACCGGGGATTGCAGAAATTTATTTAAATTTATTAATCGATTTCGATTCCGAGAATCCGTCATTGGGAATCCGGTATATTCAATGGGGTTTTATTACTTAATGAATACCGATAGTAATCTGATAAAACAGCGAATGAAGCACAACTTCCCGACAATGATTAACCAGATATACACCAACACTTGTTGTTCTTATAACAAACCAAGAATCCTGATATAACTACTTATCAAACACCAGAGAATTCCTATATCACGCGACATTCCACGACTGTATTCGTTCTTCCGCTCTCAAACTTCCGATCCAATCCCCTTGAAACGCGGCCGCGCGAAACAACAAGTCCCGGAAACTTTTCGCCCATAATTCACGCGCGCAGCCGTAAGTATATATGCCCAGCGAAAGCCGAGACGGTGTGCATCGATCACCGTATCGATGTGTGCGAGTAATGTATAAGTGCATATACAAGCGCGCGTGATCGGTAGTGACGCGCGTAATCGCCGGCAGACGTGATCGATCGACCGGGTATACGAGCGCCGGAGGTCCGGGAAAATTCGCCGGGGTGTATGTATGTGGGCCCGACGTCTAGACCTCTGTAAGGAATTTTTTTTCATTTTTGGAATTCTCGGGTAGCTTTCACTGCTGGATTGTGGTGTGGGTTTTGTTTTTGCAGGTGTGATTGGCAGTTGGAATTAAAGAGTTGACAAATAGAGATATAAAGTGTTGGTGATAGTTTTTTTAAGGAAGTTGAAAAACTTACGTATATGTCAGTTTTGTGTTTTTTTTTTTGTAACAAAGACTATTTTTTAAAATAAAAGTATTTTTTAATACGTGTTTTCATGTTGCGTTTTTATTAATTTTATTATTTATCATGCTGTTATATTAAAAACATTCATAATGCATTTTTAATAAATAAGAATAAAAAACAAACTCTTAATTAAGTATAGCAGATATTATCAGTTGTGAATGAAACTGCATTATTCCAAAAGTTACCAATTATTATTAAACTTTATCAAAATTTTCCTAAAACGAAATGGTAATCATAGTTTATAAAAAAATAAATTTCAAAAAACTATTAATACAACCTTGAACACACCTTTAACGTTAAAAATTGTAGTTTCAAAAGTTTTAAAAATGCATGCATAAAAAGATTTTGAAATTTAGTAGATAAACCATAAAATTCAAAAATCACAAAAAAAGAGAAGAAAAAGCAAAAATTTTCGAATCGATGAGAATCTGTAAAAGCAGTTTTTTTCAGTCGTCGTATTTCACGCTCTTACAAAACTTCGTCTTCGCGTAAAACGACTTCATTCATCGGCCGGGCCACACGCAGATCGCGTTAAAACGCCGACCGCAAAAACGATCGAAAAAACACGCGCGTACATAATCGTCAATCTCGTCCCGACGAGCAAAAAAAGAACTCCGACCGCACGACAAAGCTCGTCCCGCTAATCTCAAGCCAATTACACCCGATCTCTCTCTCAGTTATCCTGCACCACCCATACTCCCAGTCACGTGGTTCGCACAACCATTCGCACACGCAATATATATTTATATCATCGAAAGATGTGATTCTCACGATTCCTAGGCGGTCTCTCTCCACACGCGTGAATTATTGAAATGTCCTTTCTCTCTCTCTCTCTCTTCTCCAATTTGCATAAAGTGCCGGAAGCCGGCGCGACGAGCCAATATCTGCGCCGGCCGCCACCGCCTCCCGCGCGTTTTTCCTCGATAAAAGGAAATACGAGCGAGATGTCGCGCGAGCGCCCAGCGGGTTACATCTGTAATACCTGTCTCCTGTGCATGTATGTATGTGTATGTAAGCGCGCAGGATGTGCGAGCGAGCGAGCCAAGTCGATTTGCGATGATTCCGCGGCTGAGTTATGCGCGAACGCGAGCGCGGATGTTATTGCGGCGAGAGCGGCGTTCGATATGTCGTCTCTACGCTGAACATTCGCGGAGGTTTTTTTAGGTTGCGCTGTCAACGTGGGTTTCGGTGTATGATACACTTGGAGTTATTAACACTACTGGGAGTGGAATCGATATTGGATTGGAGAAGGACGTTTTGTAATTTGAAAAGAAGGAATTGTTAGTGACAGATTTATTTATCTAGTGTGATAAACTTTTGTAAGAATTAAGGATCGCAGGAGGGTTCCAAAAGCATGAATTATTAATAATAATTTAAAATTTTTAAATATAGGTACAATGTAAACAAATAAATTATTTTGTATCATACGAATTGTTATCGACAATTACGCAAAGTTAATAACATTTTTTATTTTTTTTAATTTAAAAAAATTAATGTCTTCCATTGAATGAAAAAGAACATAATATATACTTGAAAAATTATAATAAACTTAACACGCTATTCGCATAGTACGATTCCTTCCTGAGGGTATCAAATTACAAACAGCGAATTTTGACTAGCGTGCAACTTTCCTTATAGTTTCGTGTGAAATAGCAGATGAATGACCGTGAATTCATGAATGAACATATTCATTCAAATAATTTTCAATGAATTACTTATTCAATTACAACACGAAAAATACAAAATTGGAGAATCGTAAAAGAAGTATCTATATGTGGCCGGATCAATTTCAAATCAAACGGTCCATTTAAGTATGCCACTAATCTCTTAAATTGATTTGCCACATATATTTATATTTTTCAATTGCACTAAAATTTCACCCGGTTTACAATGCTCTATTTTAGAATATCTTGACTTTGACCTTTTTATATGTATCAAGGTTATTTTCAAACCACTGTCATTTTACTAGTTTTTCAAGCTTACCAATAAACCAGCCGTTGTTATATTCAATTTAACGTCCTCTTTCATCCCCTGTATGATATTTTGATAAACACTAAAATACAGTTTCTACTAAAAAATGCCCTTTTACAAAATGTATAAAACACTGCAAACCGGGTGAAATTTTAGTACAATAAAAACATAAAAAAATCCATGTCAAATCATTTAAAGAAAATAATAGCATACATAATTTCCAAAATGATCAGTGATATGAGCTTATACAAACCGTTCGATATTACATGAATTCGGCGACATAATAAAAGACATACTGCAACGACAATACCTGTACAAAATTAACTTTAGCCCCTAGATTTACGATACCCATGATTCCTGCAGTCTCCTCGTCACGCCGCAAGTTCAAGGGAACCATATAACCGCACATATAAACTCCTTCCACAAAAAATCTCACACTCTCTGTCTCAGCACTAACCTCGGCAGCCGGCGGCAGTCGTAAATACGCTTCACGCGCATCGAACCGCAACCACCTCCAGCATCATCCACCGCGTGGGAGTGTCTCTCCTCTTCCTCTCTTCTCCTTGCACTTCCTTACGCGCCGGCCGGCTGGCGATCTATAAACCAGCGTTCGCTTGGGCGAATATCAAAGAAAAATCGAGAGCTGCTGCTCCCTGCGCGACTTTATCGTCCGTGCTTTACTGCCGATATGTATAGCAGCTCGTTCGTTCCCAACTGTCTCTCTCTCTCTCCTCGCGCGCATTTGCGCGCGCGCGGCTCATTTCGCACGCAGTGACGCACTCAGGTGAGCCGGCAAGTTTTTCGCATTGGCGCATCGGGGGTCAGACCATACTAACGCGCGAGTTTGTGCGCCTAATTCCCCCCCGGTCCTTTTTTTTCGTCGCTGTCATCAGTATTACATTAAGTTGGAAAGGAAAGGAGGAGGCTTTGATTACCGCGCTGGGCGATTTTATTTTCGGCCCGACCTAGTTCACCATATAGTAGAGAGAGACATACATACCACGGTGGTGTATTTACTTAATTTTGCATTCGCGCGTATAAGTATAAGAGAGCTGCGGCAATTGCATTCGGTATTTATAAATTCCTTACGTCAAAGAGGGATGGAGATGTCTCTAAGGAGTGTGACGCGCTACTGCGGTTATTAGGCGTTTGGCTAAGGTTTACGGCTTCCTTTGACGTTGTCAAGTCCGGATGTGTGGTGACGGAGGTTTATAGAAAATATTCAGGTAGAAAATAAAAATTCGCAAACACCATAAACTTTTGTTGGTTGGCATAAGCGTTTCTTATCGTCGATGCTTTCATACTATATTATTACTGGAAAATTCCATATCAAAATATTCTAATTTTATTCTTAAAAAAAAAAAGTAATGGGAAAAATAAAATACTACCTATATTGATAATTATTTCATTAAGAAGGAAATTACGAGCTGAATTAAGTGGCAGTATTATCCTCACATCTCTATAAACTATATAAATTAATTTATCCAATTCGCGAACGCGTAAACAGCATTTATTTCCGCGGACACGCATATATACTATCCAATAAAGAAATCATCGTTACGCTGGGTTACTTAATCGCGAGCTTCATGCCGTTGATTATTAGCTCATCGTTATCCAACCGCGGAGAGCATGCAACAACCCCTCTTAAAAACGAAACGAAAAAAATCTCGCTCAACTTTCGCAGAATTCCGTAAAACCGTCGCGATCGTCCCGCGGGATAATGAACCGCGCGCGCGCCGTCTCTAATTGCGAGTCTCCCCTGGTTTTCTCTACGGTCTTGCGCATAAAATTAGCCTCTAATGAGCGCGTGCGCACCTGCCCCGACGGCAAGAAGGTACTAGGATATCGCCGTATAATATCGCGCGCGACGTGAAGAGGTAGACGCGTAAAATTATGCAAAGCGAGAGTCTCTCCGGGGCTATTATCCAATTAGGCCAATGCGTTAATTGACCGTGGAGACGAGCCGTAAATATATTTATTCGCAGAGAGATATCGGGAGAAAAGTCGGGGAGGATGGAAATTAATGGGAATATTGGCGTATCTCGATCGGGATGCACGCGTGCGAGGAGCCGAGCGTATTACGATTAATCAGATTTGTCATGCGCACGTGTGGGAAAAGAATAAATACGGTTACATGATATTTAAATACATTATTACGGGTATATGGCTGAATGACGTGTGCGTTGTGTGCAAATTGTTAAAGTAATTCGGTTTAAATAATAGCATCGATGGTATATTAAAATAGGCTCCGGATTATTTTCTTATACCGAGTATATTTTATTGGTATCGTTGGTTTCTTTTATTTTTCTTTCGTTGCGTATATGTAAATAGTGAATAAAGATAGGGGCAGAAAGAGTAACTGAAATTTCACTATAGAAGCCGAGCAGTTAAGATTGAGAAATCAAATAGAATACGAAACTTGTTCGTATCAGTAAAACACGTTTTTTATTGAGGTAATTTCAGATTACCTTTTTCGTTTTCTTACAGGCCGGGTGGAATCTATAGAAGTTCCGACTTGCCGTTATTATAATATATAAAAAAAGAAGACTTTTAGACATCAATTAAATGGCCGTAAACAAGGATAAATGGATTTTTTCGGTGGACCATTTGTGATCGTTTTCTCTGATAGGGAAGGTAATTTTTATGAAATTTATGGTAAAACGATATATAATGTCGCCTGAGTGAATATAGCTTTTACGTAAAATAGAAGTCTCTCTCTCGGTGTGTGTGGTGTGAACAAATTTCAAGAATTCTTTAAACTTACGTATAGAATTTGATTCCAGGAAACACATTTTTGTAGCAAGATGATCGCCGAGGTAAGCAGTTTTCAAGTCAACGCCACTACACAACGCGTGAGATGTGACTCGTGTAAGCGATTTAACTGTATTATATTTCGTTCCCCGTAATATTTCTCATTTAAAACTACTGAAACTTTTTATTTCTCAAAAATTTCCTAAACACAGTATAATTTTGCACCAATTTGTTAAAAATTTATTTCCATGCATCCAACTTTTATACACTTGAACTTCCATCATAGAAAATCTACTCAAACATAACCCATACCACTGAAACAACAAGATCGCAAATCTACTCTCGCATAAACCACCAAAACCAACACACACACACGTGCTAATTTCCTGTCAGCACTCTCTCGCGCAAGAGACACTTTCTCAACGCCCACGAAAAGGGCAGCTCGCGTTAATCGATTGTGCTCGCTGCTCTGTTGCTCTCGTGAGCGAGTTAACAGCCTATTACCGCGGCGCTATTTGACTTTTACGGCGCGCCGGACCTCCTCGTTACGCCTCGTCGCGTGATTTAACGGCGCCCTGTGCAAGTGGGTATGACTTACGAGCGTGCGCGCAATTATGGGGTTCCGTGCACGCATAACGAATGGAGACGGGACGAGCCCTTCCCGAAGGATACGCCGAGTTTTAAGATTAACTGGTTGAAGAGATTTTTTCGAGACGAGGGTGAGTGGGATGATGATGATGTCGGGGGTTACGGTGGTTCGATGACTTGGTGGCTTGGTAATTGATTGTCGGGGCTTATTAGGGGTAATGGTTATATTTGTATATGTATATGTGTATTTATAAACTGTCGTGTGGAATTTTTGCATTTCTATATATCCTTGATCTCCTGATGCCAGGAATAAGATGGGTCGAATTGTATGAATCAGTTTTGGAGAGTTAAGGTTTGGTGCTTATTAAAAATGCATCAGAAGGTTAATTAATATGCAACAACGTTTTTCGTAGATATATAAGGATTTTTTTTTCATTGGTTATAAAACTTCTCTAAAATAATTATAATATTTTAGCAACATTTCCAAAGCTACGAACAACGGAAAAGTACCTTGTACACCACACCCATTACAAATTTCATTTGAATACTGTAATAAAATTACATTGAATAGCAGAAGCATTTCGTAAATTATATATACGAATTTTCGTAACATCGGAATCGATCCAAGGTGTCAACTAATTTACAGTGCTGCTCATTGGAAACACGCGCTCGTGCGGCTATATTTAAAACAAAACCCAAAAAGTCGTTAGCCGAAAGAACACGATATAATAGGCACGCCACGCCGCGCGCTAATGCTTTCAGGAAACTAATTTACGTCTCGTCCTCCTATTTTATTACAACATTTAGCGGCAATAATTATAATCAAATTTATATTAAGTGTTTTTTTTTCTTCTTTTTTACATCTCAGCGACAGACATCGCATTATGCGGCTCTACGGCGGCACGAAAGTGAATTTTAATTTTTCCCAATACTATGCTCGCACGCTCGCGCGCGCGTTACAATTTATAGTATCATTAACTCCGATAAAGTCAGTCTAATTTATTAGCCTCGATTATATCGACGCTTTTCAAAAATATTGCATAAAAGTGAAACTCAATTAAGACCTTACCTTACCCACACACATTTACGAGTAGGCTCATCTCTTCGCAGTTCTTTTTTCCAAACACGCGCTAGCGCGCACTGAATTTGAATAATTCCCGTAACCTCATGCTCTCTCAACTTTTCTCGCTCGCTCGCTTCCAAGAGAGAAAAAACGGAGTCTGTATGTGTACACAATGCACGGGGGAATATTCATGAAGGAATCCGCGAATTGGGCAGGTTTCCACTCGGCCCCCCAAGTCGTCGGATAAGATAAGAAGAAGTGTGCAGGTGTGTGTGCGTGTGTGTGTGTGTGTATAAATGCGGGGAAAAAGAGAAAGCCGAATAGCGCGTGATTTGGTGTCTTCTTCCTCGCCGGGGCCACGTGCCGATGGCCATTCACGCAGACGATATACTACTACACACACACTTGCGCTACGAACTGGTGTGGTGTTCCTTCGCGTGATTTAGCGATACAGGTGCATGAGCAGTCGCCGTTATACAAACGCGGACAAGGAGGATTCGATTTCGGCAGTTGAGTAAATCAGCAGTAATTCTGACGCAGCAGCAAGCATTATGCCGAAATCGAATGGGAACTGGACCAGTAGCGATGTACGTGGTTATATTATCTAAACTTTTATGTTTTTTTAATCTGTCGTAACTATACCAAGAGCCTTTATTATATATATATATTTTTGTAGGATTCGCTTTTGAAATCTACAGTTCGGAAATACGGGACCACCAATTGGAGGAGGTTGACCATACAATTGCACAAAAATTCGCTGTAAGAACGCCAGAAGAATG
>UXGD01003698.1:0-19433 GCA_900474315.1 Torymus auratus
TTGTTAAGAATAAAATCATAAAATCGCCGCTATTAAGTGTTCATTCACTGGTGACACGTATTTAGATACTAAGATTGCGTATTCATTCACTGGGTCTTAGGAGATATTTACAGATTTTAATTAAATAAAATTTTTACTTTGATTCTTTATTCAAAATTTTCTCACCGACGTAAAGTTTCTACATTTTAGAATATAAATTTTAAAATGGTTTTACTTTTAATTCATTTTTAAATCACTTAATTAAATAACAAAAGTTACAATTTCCTTATTCGTTCATTCACTGATGAAGTCACCCTGTTTCTTAAACTTACTTAAAATATTCAGACTCCTTATTTTTATTCTTTTAAATAATCGCACTTAGTAATTAAATAATAATTTTAAAATTTCAATCTCGCAAAATCATGAATAATACATTCGAACAGCATCTTCTAATTTACGTTTGAGTATATACATGTACAAAATTTTTCAAATTGCACTTCGATTCAATAAGTAATAAACAAATGCAATCATCCAAATAAAAATTCAGACAATAGCAAGATAATCAGTATTATTGACGTATTAAATTAAAGCATTACACGTACGAGCGCGGACGGCGCGGAATGAAAAGACATTAGTATGAGAATTCGGTGGTAGGTATAGGTAACCGCGCGGATAATACGTAAATATACAAAAGTAGAGTGTAATAACGCGCTGTGTGGGAAGAAGGCGCTGCACCACGCAAGACTTTCCAGTCCGGCGAAAAAAGAGAAAAACAAACTTGCGCACACGAGTATATTAATATATATATACATACATATGTACGTATATGTGTCTATATATATACTTCCCCGCTGAGCGAACTCGTTCACTTTTACGATTGGCCGTTATAACCGAGATGCAATCGCACGAAATTTGGCTGGATTTCGAGTATTGTCCGTTGTGTGTTCTGTGTATATAATACGTTTGCGGCACACCCCCATCATCGCCTGGCTATGCGATACCACCGTCGCAGCCGCATCCTTGGAAAATATAATGATAATAATCATAATAATACAAAGTTTCCGTGTCTTCCAGCTATATATAAACGAGCGAGTTCAATTCACGTTACGAGATATCACGCCATTAGCGTTTTATTTTCCGTTTATTCATTCTTTTACTTTTAGGCACACATCGTTTACGAAGTACGATATACACATCTTCCTTTATTTTTCGTCGCCCCGCGGTTTCCCTACACCACCATTGTGTTATTATTAAATCCTCGCCTAGGAACGGATACAGATATATGTGAGCCGCGCGCTGCACGTTCGCCAGGCAAACACGAAGAGATTACGAACAGTTTACAATATCAATGACGATGACAGTACCAATGTGAGTGAACAAAATCAATAAGACGCGCCAACTTGTGACGCACGGCTATATATCGCCGATCTCCTCAATACAAAAAAAAATATAACGAAGCTTATTTACATATGTATATAGTTTTTTTTTGTAGAATGTATGTATATAATATATTATCTGTAGCGTACACGCATCGGTGTAGGACTTATAATCGAGCGCCTTACAAATTAACAGTATGTAGTCGATGTACGAAGTTCAAAGTTTAGCGAGGAGAAATGCCGTGAGCGAGTTTTGGAAAAATACTTTTATTATTCTTCGTCTGAAGTTCGTATTCTATTATAATAATAGCTGTTTCATTTTCTTTTTTTTTTATACAATTCCATCGGCCGAACTACGGGTCCGGTGATTTATTATTTTAAAAATATCGTATTCTAGTTATACGAGGTTCTCTCTTTGTTGCTAGTGATGATCTACGATACACGCAATTTTTCATTTTGTTCTCTCTATATCCCTCGTGTAGAAGCATTTTTCCTTAATAAACTCTGAGTAGGTACCATGAAGTTTGTTTATATCACTGAATGAAGCATGACTTTTTTCGTTAGCGAACAATCTTGCGAAATAATTTCATCCATTTGTTTCATAGATATACGTATAACAAAACAATACATTTAAACAACAATTAGTTAATAATTAAACAACAAATATTTTGATTTAAAAATAAGAAAAAAAAAACAATAAATTTAAAAATCGCCAAACGAACAGATCTGAGTAATTTCTTTTTTTTAGGTAAATAAAATTTTTAGAGTACTGATGACTTTACTTCACGAGATCTTCATACCATGAGATACAGTACCAGGTACACACGATAATTTCTATCGCAGTTGCTTTTCCGAGAGTCTCGAGTTACAAATTTTATAAACAAAGCAAATTACAAAAAATATCACTTAGACTTACTTGCGCAAAACTAAAATTAAACGTTGTATATTACTCACAGAACATCGCTATAGCAATATTTCGTGCCGAGCAATAAATTAACGTTGCCGTTAAGTTTTCGCGATAGCAGTATAACCCTCCTCCCAATAATCGGAATACTTTGGCTCCATTCGGTCGCAAATTTATGTTTCGCCAGTGGGAGGAGGAGTAGATCGCGTGCCAAAAAAGTCTCAAGACTCCCGAAACGGAACCGGCGACGCTTAAGCTAAAATTCGTCTCGGAAGCAATCGCATTGTACATTTCGATTCGTTGCTATACATTAATAAAAACGGAATCACCGGAGATTCGCGGATAGTACCAAAGTATGACCATATATGTGTATATATATATAATGTATAGAAAAAAAGCGTCACGGGACCTCGTTGCAGACATGTTTTGCCATAATATATCGTTCTTCGCTCTTTCCTTTCATCTGTAGGATCAAATCTTCGACGTTATTAATAAATAGGTACCTTACGATATAAACTTTCTTATATATATATATGTACATGTGTGCACGAGGCGTCCCACGTGTTGTACACATTTAATTTTAGACATATTGCACGCGCTGCGGATACTCTAATAATGCACTATAACGAACAAATCGAGAGATAGAGGAAATCGATGAACCGCAACAGAACGAACGACTTTGTCTATCATGCACGATAACGGCTAATCATCAAGGTGCAAGCTATAATGCGCACGGGAAATTAATATTTCGCGCACACGCAAAGAGTATGTACAGATATAACGAAACTTATGCACGACATGCTCTTGGAGCTCGTACAATATTGCTCAAGAAGGATTTTTTTCTTTTTCTCTTTTGTTTTTTAGCGAAAGTATGCTTAGTGATTTTTTTCGTGAGTGTGTATGTGTGTGTGTGTGTGTGTGTAATACGTGTCACTGTGAGTATGTAGCGGTGTACCTTCTTAAACTAAGGACGGTTCTGAAGCAGATCAGTTAGTTTTTTTTTTTTTTTTTTTTTTTTTTTTCAACACTCGTTTCTCGGTTTGTTCTTACACCAATGAGATACTTGAAAATAATTATCTACTTTCTTCACATTGCTTTTTTCCATAAATATATATGTTTATGTATATTATGTATATGCGCTCGCATAAAGTTGAATGTATAGTTATGCGCGTACCTTATGCATTTTACTAAACGTTCAGCTAACAACGTAAGAGCATGTTTCGGTTTTTCGTAGAGCGTTTGTCTCTGTTCTTTTTTTTGTTTTCAATCGCCCCCCGGGTCTCGAGTATATTCGTTTTCGAGTTTCATTTTCTACTGTTTCTCCTCTTTCTTCCGTCGGTTTTGCAGCGCTACACGACTCGAGTCAAGCAAAAAACTACCGCACTTTTTTGCTACCGCTTTACAAAAATATCTTCGCCCTCTGAATGATACAAAAAATCAAATGACAGTCTAATCTCAACTACGTACGTCTCTCTTTTTCTGTGTGCTCGGTTTTCCTCTTTCCTACTTGTTTTTACTTCGCTTTCGTATCAATGTTTCATTTGTTACAGGAATAATAAGATGACTGTCCCAATAGTCAAAAATTAATTTCCATCAAGGAGATTTCATTGAGTTCTTACTCCTATTCTATCAATATGAATAATTATAAATAAAGAAATATAAATTAATTCCTAAAATTATTATTGCATACTCTTTTCTAATATAACAGTGAAATGAAAAATCTCTAGCACTTTCTAACATAGAACTGAAATATAACATGTGGATATGGATATTTTAAAAATTATCTTACACTGTATATAAAAAGAATTGAAAACTTTATCACTATGATTAAAAATATATATATGCATAAAAAAATATAGTGCATGTGTTTTGAATTATAGCTTATGTATAATCCTTCAAGAATATATTATACTATTGAAACATTCATCTTGCATAGTTTTGTTGTATCAAAGACACAGCACATAAATTTTTTAGAGTAAACTCTTTGGCTCATAGCGTGATTTGTAATCAACCCTTTCCAAATATAATCACCTTCATTTGGAATTTATTTCTATCTGGCTAGAGTTGGCAAATGAACAAAGAGATGAAATCATTTTTAAAATGATTCTCTTATAAAGTAAAAATCTACGCATGAAAAATTTTAAAACCTTAGGGTTCTTCAGATCAATCTCTGTATTCTTTATCATCACATTTTTAAAAAAGACGTGTAAAGATTTAAAAAACTACCGAGATTCCCTTCCATAATATAAGTGATAAGAATGTGTATGCAGAGGAAACTTGGCACCAAATGAGTACTATACAGTACATATTTCCTCCATCATAATGCAAAAATCAATTAGCGTTTCATTATTTGAATCTCTTGAAGGCCAGAAAGTTCCATTAGAGGTGTTTTAAGATTTTGAGTATGATAATATTTAAATAAAAAGATGCCAATAAAGACCTTATTTATTTTCAAAAATGCAACCTATAAAACCTACTCTATTCCTTAAAATATGTCATTTAGAAAAAAAAAAATTGAATATTGGTTACTACTTAGAAAAGTTATTAGTCAAATTAATTAAAATTTGTTGCTATAGACAAATGTTAATTTTCAGTTGTATTTTGAAAACTTTTCCATTCGGTAACCTACTGGTAAAATTTTTATTTGAATTTCATATCTTTTTATTCTTATAATATTCTAAGGATCTGCTTTTTTTCAAACATATCAACCTTACTTGTTTATGCTAAAGTGATATGATTTTCAAACGACGTATTTTCATTAACCTTCCTGACAAATAGACCTATTTTTCTGTAGGAGATATGTCCAAGTATATAAAGAACATATTCCATACAATATTCCAGTTTGTCAGAGGCTCCAATACCTATGAGGCAGCATGGACCTTTAAATATTAAATGTTAGCATAGATTTGATTTGGTAGGTTACACGTTGAAAAATAGTTACATTTATATGAAGTTGGCATTCTTTAATTTAAATATCATTGTAAAAAAAAGAGTTGACAGGATATTTAAGTTCTTTAGGGATACTTAAATATTCGAAATTATTATAAAAAATGGAATGAATCATGTTTCATAGCCAAGTCAATACAAATATTAATATACAATTGAATTACAATTACTGCTAATTTTTGACATTAGGATATGTTTAGAAGCTGGTACATTTTAATTATTATTTAATTAAAATAGGTAGCTAAAAAAATCTTTCTATCGTATACTATAATTTATTTGCATTTCTTATTATAACTGTTTTTTTTTTGTAAAGCATTTAAATTTGATAATTTAACTAAAAACATTAAATTTTCTTTACAATTTTATAATGAAAACCTAATGTTTTTATTCAAAAATATCTTTAAAAAAAATATTTATAATAAGAAAAATGTTTGCTCAGACTTTTCTTACTGGCTATTCATAAATAAATTAAAATATTTAAACTGGTATTTGATAACTAAATGCCATCAGCGTAGAAATTATATTCATTAAAAATGTACGCATATTGCACCAGTTTAAACATTATCTACAGCTAAATTCAATCATCAGTGCACGCCTTCTCACAAGGCAGAAGTGCAGCCCCTGCTGCTCACTTCTCAATGGAACTTTCTCACCCTCTTCTCGACACTGCTCAACACAGTGCACTATTCTAAACTATCCCAAAGAAGATTCTACACGACTCTTACGTGCCCGCCGATATCTGCTCGAGCATCTGCTGGAAGCTGGTCGTCCCAACGACCGTCGACATCTGGCTAATACTGTTGAACAGGGCATCCGACTGCATAGTCTCGGGCAGCCGGGTGAGAAACTGGGCACCTCGCACGAAGTCCATACCTAACAGCTCGTCCTGGTAGAGATGCAGCACGCCCAGAGCCGTCCTGAAGAGAAACTCGTCGCCGTCGCGCAGAAAAACGTCCCAGATGCGGCAGGCCACGTCCAGCGGCATGGCCTTCGCGTAGATGGTGTAGAGCCAGTCGAGCAGGTAGAGGTCCGGGCTGAGGCCCGCGGCAAGGAAGTGCGCGTAGACCTTGGGCAGCTTATTGGCCAGGGCGCTCGAGTAGGCCTTGTAGTAGGCGCTCATGCGGCGCTGGTCGAGCGTGAAGGCGGCCAGGTGACAGGGCCGATTCAGCAAGTTGGCAAAGCACATGAATGCGATGGGCGCCTCCATGTTCAGCGACAACACGGCCCCGATGAAGCTCATACCCTGGACGTAGCCGATGTCCGGCCGGTAGACCGCGTAGGCCGCGAGGATGCCCTGCAGGCTCTCCGAGAGCGGTCCGCCGTCCTGGAAAACGCAGAGCGTCGGGAAGGTGCGCGCCACGTCCAGCTTGATGGCGGCGAGCGCCTCGTTGTGCGGATTGGCCAGCGCCCGGTCCAGGCACAGCTGGTACAGGTGCTCCGTCACGTTCAGGCTGTTGTGAATGGCGAGCTTCCAGACGCGGCCGCGGATGCTGGGCGGTAAGCCCCGCCACCAGAGATCGCGTACCCTGCGCGTGTCCCTGACCGCCTCGAAGCGGGGCAATACCTGGACCGTCCACGTCTGCGAGTCCTCGGCGAGACGCTCCTCCTCGCGCAGCTGCATCTCGCGTTGCAGTCGACGCTCGCGCTCCTCGCGGAGCTCTCGCTTGCGCGCCGCCTCGAGGATGGCGTTGTACTGCCGCCGGTGGTTCTCCTCCTCGAGGGCGCTCTTCGCGGGCAGATTAGCTGGCCGGCACTGCTGGATCAGCGCGAGGCTACCGCCGATCTTGTCGGAGTTTCGTGACGGACTCGCCTGCTGAGATGGCTGCTGGGATTGCTGCAGGGACTGTTCCTTCGTCTTCCACGAGAAGACGTTCTTCATGAAGCCAGAGTTCAGGGGCCATAGCTTGCCGCTGGACTTGCCCGGGGAGATGGGGGACTCTTCAGTGGCTAGAAAACTGTTGGAGGCTGAGCATTCGCTAAGAGAGGATACTGTGCTGCTGCAGGAACGAGGTAGGCTGCCTCTGGGGCTATTGTTACCGCTGTTTTGTTCTTCCTTACCCGAGCTGTTGTCTCCATCTAGTCGTGTTCCTAAGGATATTAGAGAGTCACCAGATCGAGAGAAATCTTTGTCATTGGCAATTGGACTGTCGTCTAGCGAGTAGATCTGCTTAGTTGTGGGGCTGTAAGCTAAGGACATGCTCTCCAGAGCTTCGTTTAAGCTAGTCCCAGCCACCCCCACAGAAACAACATTTCCAGCATCGTACCATTTGTTCTCTCTGATATGTACGCAGAGCGCTTTGGTTTTGGTTTTGGTTGGCACTGGGGCAATGTCACAGGCTAGGGCTTCATCGATCTCAATGCTATTGCAGCAAATGGAATCACCATTCAGAGAAACTAACTGCTGCTTACCTATCTTTTGAGCTCCATTAATGTAATTGTTGGATTTGAGTGTACGTGAAAAGCGAGTATTGTTGTCATCTCCATTTTTTATGGCAGCAGTGGCAGTACCACCTCCACCATTCTGGGTTTGTGTTGGAGGAGTTTTCATGATAACGAATGAAGTCGCTCACCTTCCACTGGTCATTTCAAATTTCCTCAAGGTTCCATTGCTCCCACATACTCCACAACTCTTACTTGTCATAATTGGTAATTCTATAGAACAAAAAAATAGACAGCAAAGTCAAATGACAAATCATCACACTCACGCATACACGTGACTGACAGCTGTCATTCGCGAATTCTTTAACTAATTCTTATCATCATTATCTTACCCCAATGTTTTTTCACATAGACGAGCCTCGTTCCAAGCAAGGATTTAGTGTCCTCGGCCGAACATGCAAATAATCTCTTCGATTCGCTCCCTCTCCTTCTCTTGAGAAAAACGTCTGCCGTGCTTTTTGATATATATTATCGCTTACGCATGCCGAGGACGAAAACGCTGCGCAGCACACGCTCGAGATTCTTGGCCAGGACGTCGATAACTTGTTCCAATTTTTCTGGGTGCTTATTGCCGCTCATCCTAACATTTGCCTCGCAAAGCGCGAGATACGGCCGCGTTTGTAAATTCGGCAAAATTCCCCTTGAGCAGCCTAAATCAAGGTACTTTCGCCCGTATTTTATCCACGGGCATGGGCGAAGCCATTCGCCTGTCTTTCTCTCTTTCACGAATTCTTGGGGAAATTCCGTAGTTGTTATTGTACGTAAATTCCCTAGTGGTCTCGATGAGTCAAAGTACGATCGATTAAAATGTCCTGTAAATTTATTTCGTTAAAAACCTTTTACAATGTACTTTCAGCTATACAGCTGTGTGCATGTTTAGGCCTGGGTTGCAAAACAACAATAATAATTTATTATATACCTAGATATAAAAGACTGCTATATAGTACATATATACAAATTTAAGGTTAGGAACTAGTATGAAAATTCCCTAGAATAGAAAGCTCAAGGTAAGATAGTAAAGTTCTCAAAGAAAGGAGTCTATCTTTTTGGCAACAATGAATTTGAAAGATAGTTTTAAAATTATAAGTTATAAGTAATATTAAAATAGGTATTGATTATATTTGTTTTGATGTACATAGAAAAATTAGTTGTGAAAATGATTTTTATAATATTAAATCTTGAATAGTAAATATTATAGTAAAAATTATATCTACATAGGTTACGTTTTTAGAATTTTCTAGGCAGAACTAGTTTTTAAAATTATGTTTTTACATAATTACTAATATCTCTATAGATCATTAGCAATAATTCACTAGAAAACATCATCTGCCCGATTTTATGGTATGAACAAATTTTTGGAAATGTCTTCGAACTTACAGATGCACCGCTTCATATCACAAATTTACAACTGATGAGCTGAGTGTCGCTCGATGCTTTTGCGTGCACGGCTACCAATGCCCGAAAGCGTAACCTTCCTGGCCTTCCTCTCTCGATCGCCTCTAGGCTCCGCTTCGTCGGCAACGTGAGAGGACTACAGCTCGGCTCGGCACCCTCTGACCGCTGGTGGTGAAATCGCGCGAGTGGCAAGACGCTTTTGAACAGCTGATCGTGAAATGGAAGGTCATAGAACGTTGGCGCGTGAGTGACGAAAAGCCACAACAGCGCGCGCACGCAGTAGCATCATCATCAGCAGCAGCAGTAGCAGCAGCAGTGCTTTTCGAAAACTCATCGGGCGAAAATTGCGCCGAACAGAGGATCCAGTCCCTCCGAGAGGTGGTGGAAAGGTAGCACCAGCCACTCGCGCAAGTAGTGTGTGGTCCATAACACGCACAAACACATACGAAGAAGTGAGAGCTGTCGGCCCCGCGTCCGTCTGTCGCCCGTTGCAACAGATGTTTCTCGTGAGAAATGTCACAAATTGATATCAAGGAGCTGTTCGACGAGAGCAGGTGAGAGAGCCATCGAGACCACGTACCAAGTCGTGACGTCACGCGTGATGAGTTTTATTTAAATTCGCCTCTATACCTACCTATGCCCGTGCTGATCTGGCAGATTTCCGAATTTGCGGTGTATCATTGCTCTGCTCTCTACCTACCTACGCTTTTTTTTATTTAGAGCCAGTATAGAGAGGTGGTTCTTTGTTTGTTCGAGGCGCGCCATATTATTTTATGTTTTTTCCTTTCTTTGATTTTTTTTTCTTGTTGATGGGGGAGAGCAATGATGCAGTAAACAATAAAGCGATAGAGGATATTGGAATGAAAAGCATAGTGTAATGAATATATCGTTGCTGTTTCAGGTTTCCAAGTGGATGGAAACTTGCGTCCATACTGATTTACATACCTGTTGGACTGGTGCTCGTTTTATTTAGATTTCTGGTCTGTTTGCTGCTGTGGCTGTGCGCTACGATTCTACCTGATTGCCAAACCTTGCGCACCTGTCTCAACCGTGGCCTTGCCTTTGCTTTTGGCATAATTGTGAAAATTGACCAAGATGGAGAAAAGAAAGACCCAACCGCACGTATTGTGGTTGCTAATAATATTTCTGCATTGGATGACTTGGTTCTCTCATCAGCTGCACAGACCGTCACGCCAAGTCTCTCAAATTTACCAGATTCTTTAAGCAATGCTCTTGGATTGCAAAAAATGGATATGAGTAGCAAAGATGCTTTAGTGGTGGAAATCAAAAGATTTTTGCCCAATTCTAAATATAGCATTGCTCTGCAACCAGAGTTTGGCTCAACGAATAGTCGAAAGGCATTGTTGAAATTCAATACATGGCCTTTCAGTATAGAGCCAGCTGTTCAGCCTGTTGTTTTGAAAGCCTGGAGATCAGAATTTGTTGATATTCGACTTACTTCCATTGCCTCAACTTGGTGGACGGATGTAATGTGGTTCATGTTTGTTCCATATACTATATTTGTTGTAAAATTTCTAAAAGTAAAAAGGAATTCGGATGCTGATGTTCTAGTGAGAGATGTTGAAAAGGAGATAGCTTTAGTGCTAGGAATTGAAACAAGTATGCACACTGTTTCAGACAAAACAGAATACGAAAAGCGCTACATAATGGAGAAAGTTCATAACCGAGCTCCACAGAACCCAACTATGGGAAATTCACCAATTGTTGCCAGCATTGAGATGCAAAGAATGGCCAGACAAGTTAGTGAAGTTCTTCCATTGGTTCCGCACAATGTAATACTTAGAGATCTTTGTAAGTATAATAATTAGAATTCACAATATGAAATAAAAATTTGTGCTCCAAAATTTAACAATAAATAACTTAATAACTCATAATAAAATCTTTTGCTTGTAAAACTAAATTTTTAAAAATTTAGACAATATTATATTCTATTATAATAACTGAATATATAATATATCTCTTTGTAAAGTACAATATTAAGTTTTATCTACAATTCTTATAGACAAAATTAATCATAAATAAAAATAATATATTATCATAAAATGTAATTCAATATAAATTAATTGTTCTCTTTTGTACTTTAGTGAAAACTAGGAATGTTGATGTGACGATAACAAACATTCTTGATGGCATAGTTACTTATACACCTGAGTCAGCACCTACTACTTCAACACCAAGCAGTTCGAGAAGCAAACCTTCAGTATCTGCACCAAAAACAAGCAATGCCAGTACAACAGTGTTATCGTTCCAAGAAAGGAAAGCAAAAATGATTGCTGAAGCAAGGGAAAGGTATATACAAAAACATGGATTAAAAGACTGTTGACGCTGTAAAATCTGCGTCATAATCAAGAACAAGTGTATATTAAGCGTTTTTGCTGTAATGTATTTACTATTACATCTCACGAATACAATATTCTTATTTGTAATTCAACAATTTTTTAAATCGCTTAAGACCTTACACTTATATTAAATTGTACACTTATATCGGTTGTCCTATACTGTTTGGAAGACTGTACATGGAAGACGATGATTGAACACCTTGTTATTTAAGATATATAGTTTCTTTTCCATTGTAAAATTTTTATTTATGGGAATGTGAAATATGCTTTTTTGGTCATATTATATAAGAATTTAAACATTTTTAATGAGTTATTTTATAATTTCTGACATGTACATATGTTTTTAATAACAATTTTCTTATATGAAGAAAAAAACATTTTTTTAATTTTTGTTTAATTTGCATAGTTAATGATGCTTTTTTTTTTAAATATTAGAAATAACTCAAACTTGATTAACGTTTTCAATACAAGTATCTTAAGCAATCAATTTTAGAAATTATAAAATAGCCATAGGAAAAAAAAATATTATTTTTATGAAATAATAAATTTATAATAATAAAATAAATTTTGAATACATTTCACATCCCCTCAAACACCATTTAATTAAAATAGAGTATGAGAATATCCATATTCAATTTAACAATATCTAATCATTCATAATTAAAAATAACGAAATTATTTTTTACAATCACAAAGCAAAATTATGAATTTGAACAATTTCTTATCTTAAACATTACGATAAATTTAATTATATAATTATTGTCTTGCAAGATATCTAGTAGTTTTATTACAGACAATCATTATGACTTATATTCTACAAATAAACTTAGATACGATTTCTAATATGGTGAACTAAAATATTTTAAATAACTTTATAAAAAGTTATTTAAAATTTTATAATCTGTTTTTCGTTTCAAAGATATATCTGTAAACATTAACTTGCTTATCAATTGTCAATCTCATTTTTTTTATCTATGTTTGACTAATTTAAGATAAAAACTGATGAGGTATGCTGTTGATTTTTGTATAGTAAGAAAAAGCGTAAATATTGAAAAAACTTTTTTATGTAAAATAAATTCTTTATGTGAATTTGAAGAGTTTATAAATAGAAAACTTTTGAAAAAATAAAAGAGATAATTTTAACGTTTGACCAGAATTTTACAAAAATTTAAATACCACTCTAGGTAACAAAGAAATCATCTGTAAAAAGTGTATTAGTTGCATTCTAGGCATATGATAAAATATTATCTTCCAAAATGTTATGCTTGAACAATTGAATTTTCACATTTCATAAAAACACATGCATTTCAAACTCTTTCATTTTTCAGTGCTGAACATTTCCAATGCAAATATATTTAATATCAACATATTCATCAATTCCATGCCTTGATCCTTCTCTGCCAATTCCAGATTCTTTAATACCACCAAATGCTGCTTCAGTACAAGAAATTAATCCTTCGTTAATACCTACCATTCCCACTTCTAGTTTTCTTGCAACTCTAAAGATTTGTGAAACATCCCTTGAGAAGAAATACCCTGCCAGTCCAACAGGTGTTTCATTTGCTCTTTGCAAAACTTCTTCTTCATCATCAAATTTATGTATTACAGCAACAGGCCCAAAAATTTCTTTTCCATATATTTCCATATCCCTAGTAACATCAGTTATCACAGTAGGTGCATAAAATAGAGGGCCAAGTTCTGATAACAATTTACCACCACAGTGGATTGTTGCTCCTTTTGCTTTTGCATCATTAACAAGATTGCCTACTATCTTCAACTGGCTGTCCTTAATCAAAGGTCCATGAGTATTTCCCCTCTTACTTCCATCACCCATTTTAATTTCACTTTCTATTTTTGTTAAAAATTTACAAACAAATTCATCATATACTTTTGAATGCACAAAGAACCTATTGGCAGATATGCAAGTTTGTCCTGAGTTCCTGAATTTACTAGCCATTGCTCCAGAAACAGCCAGATTAACATCTGCTGATTCAAAAACAATATATGGAGCGTTACCACCTAGTTCAAGACTCAAACGTTTCATTGTGGATGCACACTGTTGGTATAAAATTTTTCCAACAGCTGTTGAACCAGTGAATGAGAGTGCACGAACTTTTGGATTACTGCATAACTCCTGACCAACAGACACTGAATTGTCACAACCCGTTGTGACAACATTAATAGTGCCAGCAGGAAAGCCAGCCTCTTCAGCTAAATGTGCTAGAGCTAAGGCAGTTAATGGAGTATCCTCTGAAGGTTTAATGACACATGTACAACCAGCTGCTATGGCAGCACCAGCCTTTCTTGTGATCATAGCATGGGGAAAATTCCACGGAGTAATTAAACCTGCAACTCCAATTGGTTGTCTAATTAAAAATAATTCTCTGTTTTTGAATGGTGACTGCAGAACATCACCATTAATTCGTCTTGCTTCTTCAGAAAACCACTCAACAAAAGAGTTGCCGTATCTAATTTCTGCCCTTGATTCATCCAAAGATTTTCCATTCTCTTTAGTCATAAGTTCAGCTAGTTCCTCTCCATGTTTAACCATCAAATTATACCAGGCTCTTAATAATTCACTACGTTCTTTTGCTAATGTTTTGCTAAAAGTTTGAAATGCTTTGTGTGCAGCATCTATGGCTAAGCGAGTGTCTGCAGCATCCATATCTGGGACACATTCTACAGTTGAACAATCTACAGGATTTATAACGGGAAATGTTTTGCCACTGGTAGCACTCACCCATTTCCCATCAACATATGCCAAATTCTTTTTGACACTGATTGACCGACTTATTAAATTAGGTGATTTCGACAACGCAGAGTTGATTGTTGAAATTCTTGGAAGCATTTTGATAAATTATAGATTTTCTGTAATAATAAAATAAATTTAAGGTTTATTTTTTATTTTTAACTATTGATAATAGGTTCTATACAAATAATAATAATTAAAAAAATTAAATTAAATAGAAAATAATAAAACAAAGAATCATTAAAACTTTAGGTAAACAATATATCTAAATAGAATCATTTTAATTTATTGATTATAAAAAATTTATTTGTGTTCTTTACTTTTCTTTCATCACACAAGATCTCAATTATTGATTTTTGAATTTAATAAGTATATATCATTCTAGTAAGAAAAAATAAAATAGATGAATGACAATATTATTACATGAATTATTACATATTACAAGTATATTATGTTATAAAAAATAAAATTACTTTTTTAATACTTAGATATTTTATAAAAAAAATGAAATTAAATAAATATTTTCGTTAATAACACAATAAGACGCGCACGAAAACACACTCTGTTCAAGAGAGAAAACTATAGAAATCAGTGTAAAATGCCGAGCAATCACGGTTCAGAACTCAAGTCAATTGACAATGTCATACCAATATAACAATTACCTTAGAAATTGACGAATCCTTCGCTCTCTGACAAAATAAGTCGAATTGAAGGAAAGAAAAAATCGTCTTTACAATCCCGTTGTTTTTCTACGAATGAATTTGCCGCAGGCTCCCCCTAATCTTTATGAAGCTGTTTATCAAGCCTGAAGCCTCGGGCGAATTGATTGTTCTCAGTTAGCAAAACAAGCAGACGACTTTATCACTGCGCTTATCGTAATATCAATTGCACCAACACACGCGCATGCGGGTTTTATGCCTTACAATATACATCGAATATCTGCGCCAAGCCTCGGTGTATTATAGGTATGTTCAAAAAGTTAACCTAAGCCGTGTTTTCTTGATTCCTCGTATATATACACATCACGCCGGCGCCAAGAAGTATACGATGTACCTAAGTATATAGATAGAGAACAGTAAACAATAAATAATTGTTTTTACTTGTTACGTTTTTTGGAGCAACATGAGTGCAAATGCAAAAAGAACGATTTACGTAGGTAGGTAACTATTTGTTTTTATTTTTCATGATTTTAAAAATTTTATTTTGAATATTAAAAAGTAGAATTAAAAGACAGTAGATAATAAATCAATTTGACATTTATTGCCATAAATTGAAAGTAGTTTATTATACAAAAAATGTCAGTTTCTAATTTTTCCGTAAAATTTTTTCAAAATTGTGAAACTACTAATCTTATATTTTTATGGTTATTTTATAATTTATGTTACTCATATAACCTACATAAATGTGATAATACTATTATATTAATAATTTTAAGTGTAAAGTAGATTGTTTTTCGCGAATTTGTGTGTAGTGAAAGGTTATGAAATGTCATTTTTTTTTCCTTAAATATTCCAGTAATCATTAAGATAAAATATTTTTACATTGTACTCATTAGATATGAATTAGCTTATCTACAAAATTGTTGGTAGTTAATACGATGGGTTTTAAATTCTTTGATAAAAATGATTATGAAAATAATACAAAGGTAAAGGATCAAATTAAAAGAATTTTTTTTTTCAACAAATACTATTAGCATAAAATACTTATTAGGCATAAAAATCAAAGTTTCATTGAAAATCATTGTTACTTACATATATTTTAATGATTCTAGGTGGACTAGCAGAAGAAGTTGATGAAAAGATACTGAATGCAGCTTTTATTCCATTTGGCGAAATTGTAGATGTTCAAATCCCATTGGATTATGAATCAGAAAAGCACAGAGGATTTGCTTTTATAGAGTTTGAATCTGCAGAAGATGCAGCAGCTTCTATAGATAACATGGTAAGTTTACGCAAGATAAATTTGGCAAAACTCGCAAAATCTTATCAATGACACATTTTGTTATAACTGTTACTTTGTGTAGAATGATTCAGAATTGTTTGGACGCACAATCAGGGTAAATATAGCCAAGCCACAGAAAATTAAGGAAGGTTCATCTAAACCTGTTTGGGCCGATGATACTTGGCTTCAAGAACATGCTGGAGAAACTTTGAATACAAGTGAAGAAACAGCAGCTAAACCTGATGAAGATGTCTCAAATAAAAAGGGAAAACAAAATCCTCAAGTATACTTTGATATAAACGTTGGAAAACAAGAATTAGGAAGAATTATTATGATGTTGCGAGCAGATATTGCACCAAAGACTGCAGAAAACTTTCGTTGTCTGTGTACTCATGAAAAAGGATATGGTTATCAAGGCAGTACACTACATCGAATAATTCCAGAATTTGTATCCTTTTTTAAAATTTTAAAAGAACTATTTAAAAGACAAATGGTTAATATATTAATAATATCAAATAAAAAATGTTTAGTTCAAATATTTTATTCCTTAACAAATATATAGATGTGTCAAGGTGGAGATTTTACGAATCACAATGGTACTGGCGGAAAATCAATATATGGACATAAATTTGAAGATGAAAATTTTGAGCTAAAACATACTGGTCCAGGAACTATATCAATGGCTAATTCTGGACCAAACACAAATGGTTCTCAATTTTTTTTGACATTAGCGCGCACAGAATGGTTGGATGGAAAACATGTAGTGTTTGGTCATGTTCTCAGTGGCTTAGATGTTTTGAAAAAAATGGAAAAGTATGGAACCAAAGGTGGGACCCCAACCCAAAAGGTTGTAATATCCTCTTGTGGAGAACTGACATAACCTTAAGTTAAATGTAATTTTATATACTTTAATTTAATACAAAATAAAATATTTTTACAAAAGGTTCATACAACTTTATAAACATCTATAAATGCACCCTTTCCAATATATACATAAAGATTATTTATTTCTTGGTCGTGATCAAATTTATCCAGTTCATAATAAACTAGGAAATACAAGCATTTCCAAAGCTTCAAATTGTATTATGATCACGACCTAGATTTTCTAAAGCCTTGATTTCATTCCTCCGGCAGCTACAATTGTTTCACCAGTAATGTAAGAGGCATCATCACTTGCTAAAAATGCTGCAACAGATCCAATTTCTTCAATTTCACCAAATCGCTGTAGTGGAATTAAAGACAGTGATGCCTCACGAGCATCTTCTGGTTCATACATCTGAAAAATTTAAATATTTTAGAGAATACAAATGAACTATATAGCAAATATTAATTTTTTAAATGACAAAAAATAGAATACCGGTGATGAAAACTTTGTTTTAATAATTCCAGGAGCAATACAGTTTACTCTTATTCCTTCACCAGCTAATTCTTCAGCAGTAGTTTTACATAATGATAGCAAAGTTGTTTTGCTAATAGAGTATACTCCAAGTGCCTAAACAATAATTCAACGTAGATAATTTTGTTAAATGTACCAAATTATGGATCACACTTTACTTACAGTGTAAATTTGTATGTCACTTACAGATAATGGTTGATATCCAGCAATCGATGACATAATAATAATAGATGGAGATTTACTTTTTCTGAGTAATGGTAAAGATTCTTTCATAAATAAAAATGTACTTTTCACATTAACTTCAAAGATTTTATCCCAAACAACTTCTGTAGTTTCTAATACTGTACTCATTGATGGATTTGCAGCTGCATTTGATACAAGAATATCTAAGCCTCCATATTTGGATACTGTCTAACAATAAATTTCAAACTTTATTTCATTGCAATAAAATATAAATAAAATTTATCTTTGAGGTACCTCATCTAGCAATCTTTTTCTATCTTCTGCTTTTGAAACATGACAGACAAGTCCGGAAACTTCAAGTCCTTCAGATTTAAGTTGTTCCACAGCATTTTTAACATTTGCTTCTCTTCGGCTACTTACAACTACTTTTGCTCCTTCTTGAGCTAGGCGCCGTGCAACAGCAAATCCTATTCTGTGAATGAGTAAATTATTTGCAGCTTCAACCATCTTCAATTACTTCCTACTAGGTACTTCATGCATAGTCACAAGAAATATAGTGATAAAAAAACTATCAAATTAAGTAAGGAAAATAAGATAAAAAATGTAAAATAATAACAATAAGAAAGAGATGACTATGTAGTCTTCATACTCTTCTTACAATGATAAATAAAAACTTAGGTACTTATTACTTTATATTCTTTGATTAGTTAATAAATGAGAAATATTGATTATTTTTTCAAATATGAAATGTAAAAAATGACTTAATTTCTTACATTTTATCAACAGATACGCAAGATAAGAACTCTATAAACGTTTAAATATATAAGAAAAATTACCCTTGAGTGGAGGCTGTTACCACTGCAACTTTGCCTTCCAATCTTCGGCACTTCACCAAAGTTTTAGAAGAACTTGCTAAACCACGTACAACTTGGTTCATCGTAAAACGCAGTATGTTCATTTTCATTCAAATCTGCCGACTCACTGATATTATAAATTAATATTAACGTCATCAAGTTCGAAGTTAAAAAAAAACTTGTGGTCAGTCTACCTATACACTTAGATATCGCTTATCAAAGGCGCTGTCGTCGCGATTCGCGAATATTGATGAAAAAGAAAAGCGCCATCTGAAGGAGCATTGTTTACAATACAATTTCAAATAATGATAAAGCTATGGATAATGGATGGCTCTTTTGTAATATATCTATAATCTTTTCTTTAATGCTTTGTTGTTTGTGTCGCGAATATTGATAAATCATATTGATAAACCATATAAAAAAGCGCTATGAAGCATGGTTTACGATGTAAATTTGATTTTAAATATAGTAACTTTTCAAGTGCTATATTATTTGAGTTATTAACTAAGATATTTAATAACTTTTTATTAAATAGAATTCGTAGTATTAGTTTATACGTTTAAATAAATGTATTGGCCCTGAAAAGGGCCGATTGTATAAGTGTCGGTCAAAATTTAAGAGGACTTCTCGGTTTTCTTTGGCAGAAGAACAGCTTGGATGTTGGGCATGACTCCACCCTGGGCAATGGTAACACTAGAGAGAAGTTTGTTTAATTCTTCGTCATTGCGAATGGCCAATTGAAGATGCCGAGGAATGACCCTAGCCTTCTTGTTGTCCCGGGCAGCATTTCCGGCTAATTCAAGAATTTCCGCAGCCAGATACTCCAGGACAGCGGCGAGATAAACCGGCGCACCAGCACCAACGCGCTCGGCGTAGTGGCCCTTGCGCAGAAGACGATGAATGCGGCCTAC
>UXGD01003699.1:0-19429 GCA_900474315.1 Torymus auratus
AGGTGTGCTCCTAAAAAAAATTTTTGCCAGTTTTGTGACACAAAAAATGTGATAGTTTGGCGGATTTACTCATATATCCATACACGTGCCTGAGCAGCCCCTTTGATTCGCGGCCGGAAAGACACCGAATTAATCAATAATTATTTTCGAGCGCTATATAACACGCGGGCGCAAGAGAGGTAGCGAACTCTCCGGGCCACTCGACTATTAATAACATTTTATTGATTGCGCATAACGACCCAGTAAACTCTTTTCCTCCTTCCGTCTCTCTTACCCCCACATCACAGAGCTACTACTCCTTCACTCGTTTCCTACGCTGCCACCGTCGGCTTTACACTCGCTCTCTCCTTCTTCTCCTTTCATTCTCAATTTCCAGTTTCGTCGAGAGCCCGCCCGAGCGAACCCTTTTTCCTCTCGCTCCTCCTCGACTTTACCTCCACCTGCTCGCGCGCGCTCACAATCACGCGAACTTTAACCGAGTTCCGCGAGTGGAGAGAGAGAGAGAGATTTCAAAAAGTTGCGCCGCAGAAGTTTTTTAATAACCTAGGAGACTGTACAGGAGCGTGCGAGATGTATATATATCCGCGATACATTTTTGAATACCAATTTTAAGCCGTTCCCGTCCCATTCGCATGGCGAGTGTACATCATCGTGGCGGTCAGCGTATGTATAGCGTATACGAGAGGTGCTCACGTTTGTAGGTACATTCGAGTATGCCAGCCCTGTGTAATAACGTCGTGCTCTGTACATTGCATATCTGCGTGTATATAGTATAGGAAAATGTTTAAGTATATATAGTTATACACATTATGGACGATGGTATATAATGATGGATAAAAAGGTGTAAAGAGCGTTTACGATATGCGCTCTTAATTCGAACGAATTATGTGACAATGGGGACAGCGTGGTTATAGATACTATAGTATAGCCGGAGGCGCGTGCCCGCGTCTATATGCGTATAACCGTGTCTCTGTGTTTGTTGTTCTTTATCTGCGTTTGGCCGACTCATTAGCTTTGTTTGGAGAGAGATAGAGAGAGGTAATGCCGCGGGGAGTCAATCAGCGTGGATAATTGGCCCGTCAAGTGCGCGTGCAGCGTATATTATATGATTATGTGCATGTGTCGTTTAGGAACTTTTTTTTTTTTTAGGATATAGGTGATACGATTTTACGGATAGTTTGTAATGGATTTTCATAGGCAAGGAAAAGCGTGTTGTGTTTGTTCGACTGCCGTGAAAGATGTAACGCAACGTATAAATATTTAATTATAGGTCAATTAATACCCTATTATCAGCGCTATATACGATGTAAATGACAAGTTTCAGCGTATACCACCGTTTAACTTTTTTTTTGTAAAATCTACACTAATTACCGACCGACTTTTTGCCTCTAATTACAGCAAAAAAAAACTTTTTTTTTCAATTCTCGATTCGCCCGCAAATGAATCTTTCATTAATTTTTTTTTCATCGCCTATAACGAAGCTTCGCGAGTAGCAGCGGCATCGCCGCATTGCAGTTTCTTCAATTTACATACGCTTTTCTCTTAATCCCCGCAACAATCGAGGTTGATTAGTCATTAAGTCATTAGCCGGACCGAACGCGTTCGTGTAATATATATACGCGCATTCAGGAATAGCGCAACTTATATATATACACATCACAGTATAACCGGCGACGCACGTGCGCACAGGTAATTCGAATCTCTCTGATTTCCGAAACTCGGATTATCACAAACGCACATACAGAGGCACACGATCGAGTGAGCAAAACGAAACGAAATCGTATAAAGACTTCGGCGTGTGTATAACTATACCCACTTCGAGAAAAATAATTAAATTTTTCCCCGTCCACGCGCAAACGCGTTTGATCTATTTGTACGCTGCTCTCTCCGCGAGAATACGGATTTTCTAATAATAGCTGTGTACGCGCTCGCGCGTATACGTACGCTTTGATTCCAGCGGCTCTCGCACAGTTTTAAAATATACGTCTATGTGTACATGTGTGAGTGACCTATGTGCATAGCACGGCAGAAAAAGGTCGCGCGTGCGCTTTTTGTTTCGCGTAAAAGGGCACGATGTATGTCGTCCTCGCTTTGAGAAAAACTCTCCCAAGTCGCGTAGCTGCTTTGACTTTTGTATTAAATTCGCGAAAGCGCATTCTTCGAAAGTGTCCTATACGCGACGGCGACGGCTCTCGAAATAGCGATTGCCGATTGGGTTGTGTCCCGAGCGAGTGCCGAGGTATAATAACGCGCGTTTTTAAAGTGCTATGTGTAGGATGGTATCGCCCATTATGTGGTAATTCTACGGTTGAGGCCGGTATTTTATAACTGACGATTCCGCCTCGTTGCGGCGTTCGCGCGAGTGTGTAATACATCACGGTGCGATTATACCTCGTAAAAATACGTATATACATCAGACACATACATATATATACGGTTGATGAAAAAATGACTTAATAGGAAGCGATTATATGTTTAAACACGTCATTAGGTGATAAGACAAGCGTGCAGTCTGATCCGTTATATGATATCTCGTATAAAAGTTGTTTAAGTAAATGTTGCATTTTTCGAATTACTCGAGGTTTATATACGCGTTTTATAATATGTTGGCGCTGCATTTTTCGTGACGAATTTTTAGCGAAAGAATTTTTTCGGAATATTATATATATATCGAAGGAAAAATTCCAGGTCGTCGTCGGCCGAGTGCTCCCACGTGTTTTATATAAAAATTTAACAAAAATTCGGAACAATTGAATTATTTGTTTTACATCGCAATATATACTGCGGAATGTTCATAACGCAGCAGTAGTTTTCCAGATATATAATATATATTTTAAAACACACACAACCAAGCAGAGACAGCAGAGCGACAAAGAGTGTGTATGAGAGAGGTGCTAGAAAGTGCTCGAGCGCACGTGTGAGTTACACGTGCACCTTTATTGCAAACTTAATCTAATATATAAGCCTGCGCCCGTGCACACACACACACATGTACATATGACCGAGCGAAAATATGCGCTCACGAAAGAAAATCCCGCCCTTCGCTTTCGAAATTGAAATTCCACTACTCTCTCCGGACTGTTCCACGTTATTATACCTTTCTTTCCTCGCAAATCCACTACTCCCCCTCCTATTACACCCACAGATATAAACAACACACACGTACGCGTAAAAGACAGTGCGGATCAAGCGCGCAAAAAGTCGAGGCCTAAAACACACAGAGATAAAGACATTTTTCAGTGCACTTCCTTCCTGCCTATACTATATAACAGTAAAGATATGCAAATCTAGCCGATAATACGCGCGCGCTCGCGCTCGTTCGAGGATTAAAATAAGCGCAAATAGAGGAAAAATAAAAGAAGGAAGAAGAACTGTCGTGCGTACGTTCTACTGCACCGACGACGGCGCAGCGCGGCACGATGAGTAATAAAATTATAAACAGTTTGTGCCGCAAGGTCTCCGCGTACTGCCGCCTCTCTCTCGTTGTTATATAACTGGGACGAAAAATCGTAAAAGAGCGCCGAGCGCCGGTAAAAAGTGTAACAATGGGTTTTCCCCCCGCGCGTCTTTTTCCTTTTTTATTATTTCGGTCGTGAGATTTTTATTTTTTTCCTGAGGGAAGGAGAGATGGTAAAGGATGGACCCGGCGGTGTAAAGGTTCAGCGCGTATTTACAGATTAATTAAAAGGGATTCGAAATTTATTCTATACGTGATGTGGGTTTGTCGGAAAATTGTCGGCGTACCGATTTACGACTGAAGTTTCTAAATGATTCAATTAACGATAGAGCCTTCGCGATTAAACCGCGAGGTGATGAAATTTACATAAACGCAGCTCTCCGTCAGTTTGTTTATTATCTGCGACCGCGCTGGTAAAATTTTCAATCGCGCGAGCGACGAGCGTCTAATTTCCATCATTGGAAAACTCCAGTATCATCCTCACATATATATACACTTATATAGAGACATTTCCTACGGTATAAAAAGTCCATTTCAAGCTAATCACGCGCGGATATAACCGTCAATTCTTTTTTTGTCTTGCGCTCAACTTGCCATTAAGTTTTCAAATTATATAGCAATCATCCATTGTTCATATAGAGCACAGTGGAACACGCGCGCGCGGCGTTCTAGATCGGCGATATCGAAGGTCGATTCAGGCGCTGAACATAATAATAATAAAATTGGAAACCTTGCAATAGACCGAAACGACGAATTTCACACATATAACTATATACAAAAGTACCGTATATATATATACGTCATAATCGCCCACCAACGGCTAATCACCAACGAAATTACGAGAAATCCAGCGTTTCCGGGTGTACCCACACACACAACCTTCGAGAATCCAGTCTCCTCCAGTTCCCCGTCACCATCTACACACCCACGCGTATTATACACCCACACCTATATACCATATATACACAATATCTTACGCAAAAACCACACCGCGTCTATATTATCTCTCTCGACAACTACATCAAGCACTCACAAGTAATCGGACGGCAGCCTCCTCCACGTGCCGCGGACCCCGTCGGGGTTGATAGGCTCGTCGCTGGGCACTACTCGGGATATCCGAGGGGCTGCCTGACGACGGCTGCGCCAGGGACGACGCCAGCAGCGGAACCTCTGCCAGTACATTTTCGACAGTGCCGATTATCAGCATCGGGGTCACGATGATGCTGCGAGATTTCGCCGTGTGTGTGTGTGTGTGTGCGTATAGTCGTTGGAGAAAGAAAGAGGAATGTTTTGTTTTTTTTGGAGAAGAGCGTTTGGTATACTATTAGAGACGCGGAGAGGTTGTAATTAAGGTATAACGATATGTCGCTAATGATCACTCATCGTCGGGATTTCTTTTTATTAAGTGCGGGTGATGACTACGTCATGATGTAATGTGAGTCGATCCAGTTTCTTGTGTGTATATAGGAGAGCGAGTGCGTGGGATTTATTTTTATATATACATATATAGGATAGGATGTGTGCGTATGTGTTTAAAAGTTATGTCATTTAAACAGTCGTCTAATTAAAATGTCGTACATGTTATAACGTATATATTATATACATAGTCGGTACACACACACACACGCGAGCAGAGTAAAAGTCGTTAAAAATTTTCTTATTTACAGGTTTCAGACACCGAGGTAATCCTTGGATCCTCCTTAGTCATCGTACAAAACAAAACAACACTTCGCGTATACCACGCACATAGGTATACTTGTAATACACACATACACACTCGCGTAACCGATCTCAACCGAACTTTATCTACAAGTATACAATAACAAGATTATACCACAACCGTCGCGCGCGCGGCACTTAAAAATTTTGTTTAAAAAAAAAAAGAAAAAAAAAGCACACACAACAATAGGTACTCGCGTATCGCGCGCGCTTATAATACTACTTGCCGACCGGCTTGAGACTCGGCAACAAAGTCTCCGCGCGCGGCCGCACTCAGGTGCTCTCTCTCTCTCGCTACTCTCCTACCACGCTACTTCTACACACAGTCCGCAAATTGCGTGCGGCCAATGTTATACACTACTTACTGTATGTATACACCAGGCGCGCGCGACAACACCTATATTCGACGGGAGCTCATGACCAATACAATTCGTTTCTCTCTCTCTCTCTCGGTACGCCCGCGGTATATATAAAGCGAGATCAGCTTGGGAGCTGTAGGTATATAGAGATATAGAAAGAAAGAGAGGCTGGCTGTCAAGGGAGTAGGGATATAGATGCGGAATATATAGACACACACGCTGCAGACGCGCGCACATGGCAACAACCGGTTTTTGGTCTCGCTCCCGTGAGCCAAGCGCATATAAGTAAGAGAGAGAGAGAGAGAGGAATATAGAGTTTCGTCGTCCTACGGCTATTGTACAGTGTTATACATATAGAAAAACACCCGCTGCTGTGCGTATGTATAATACGTGTGCAGATATATAGCGCACGGTGTTTTATGCTAATTGATATTTACGACGCGCATGGAGCACCGTCTCTCTCTCTTTTTCGCTTTTGTTACTATTTTCCATTGTCTTTTTTGCCTTTTTATCTCTCGCTCGTGCGCCCGCGCGCACGTGTATTATGCAATGTAGGTATATGTAAGCGAGCTTTTTGAATTCCCGCCGCGGGTCGAGGTGATGTGTATTAAGCAGTAGGTATAAGTGCAACGAGGCGCGCACTTGCATGTAGCACGTGCAGTCTTCTTCTGCGGTATTATTATTATTATCTGGCGAGGCTATTTTTCCGAATTTCTTCTATTTATCAGCGATAACAAGAGAGATATATGTGTCTATAGATATTGGATAGTGTGGGATTCACGTGTCTCTATGTATATCGATTCCGTGGAACTTCGCTGTATTTAAACACGAGCGTGGAGATGAAAACGAAACGTGCGGGATCCCGATACTTATTTCATACACTCGTGAATTATGGATGAGAAAAAAACTCTAGCGATAATTGCACAGCGCGTGTATTACGTGTTATATACACACAGACTGGAGGAAGGAAAAAACAACAGCGACTATCCGGGGTTTTTACTTTAGTACTTAACACGGAGCTGTGAGTGTCTATATACATAAAAGAGCGCAATCGAATGGAAAATTCGTGAAAAAGCGCGCTTTTCTTTTTCACGCCGTGAGAGAGAAACCAATCTATAATGCACGCCTTATTGCCACGCTGGCCATGTGTATAATAGAAAAAAAAGCCTCTCTTCCATGTGGTAAATTACAAAAAACACTGCCAAAATAATAACAACCGCATGTCGCGCGTGTATTACTCGTTCGGGATGCTGCTGGTATAATATAACGATGATGTACGACGGGTTAAGCCTGACAGCGTTATTATATTATAGCGAGAAGGAAGATTGCGTGGTCTGTGTATGTGTGTGTATAAAAAAGCGTGATGTATATGCGTGTCTGATGCTTATTCGGGGTCCATTATAATATAGTGTACTGCGCGGTGTATATATAATGTATAGTAGTAATAATAGTAGTATACTAATATACAGATAGATTACAAGCGTATATGTATACAGAAGAATTATACACATCCTCTCTCTCTCACCCGTCATCGGCAACCACATCCTCCTCCTCGCGCTCGTCGTTGTCGCCGGCCATCCTCTCCTCGTCTTGTTCTACTACCTATATATTACCAAAATCACTCATTCACTCACTGCGAGCTATACTTCTCTTGGCACTTGGCCGCACACAGGACCGCGGAACAAAAACCAACACCGCGCGCGTTCGCTGCAAAATCGCAATTGTCGGGGACACACACGCCGCCGTCGCATTCTTGCGTGGCCCTTTTCACTATCTTTTCTTCTTTTTTTTAAGGTTTCGCGAAGCCCGCGCGAGCGAGCGCCTACAATTCTATTTCGCTCGGCCTAATGCCCTAACGACATTATAGCCACCGCCACCGCCGCCGTTCACTGCGGCTATACCTATCGACTCTTCGGCAGCTATACATTCCTGCGTGCTCGTCTCTCTCTCTCTCGTGGCCGAGCGATGGAATTTTATTTTTTTCTTGTTCCTTTTGCGGCCCCGAAATGTATATTGTACCAGTGGTCCTGCGAAACCGGTTCGGCTGATACGCGCGTGTATATGAGCGTATAGGAAAATCGCGGAGAGAGAGAGAGAGTTTTGGATGTATATATAGAGATATAATACACGTGACGTCTGTGGGTATATGCATTAGTAGGTTAACGGGATTCCCGTGAGCGATGGGATTAAATTATGAATGAGAGAATGCGTTTCTAGTCTGGAGGAATTCTCTCTCTCTCTGGTGCCCGGCGATGTATGTATATAGTTATTAATTACGGAAGTGGCCGCGTGCTAGCCCGCGGGCCGCGCGATATTCGGTCTTGACCTACTTTTTGGTGCGTGCGTAAGCGACATATTATATACATTTTTAGTTTCCGACTATAATATTGTTTTTGTAAATGGACCGCGGGAGAGTGGAACGCGTGTCGTTGTCATATACGTGGCGTTCTTTGAAATTGACCCGAAAACTATATAGGAAGTAGGTTTGTCTCGTAGTATTCGTATATATACACGAGTTTTATTTCTATAAGTCATTGTCAAACGGACATTGTAACAGTCAAATCTTTGGCCCGAGTTGATATATTCGAAAGTAAACGCTCGATTTTAAACGAGTTTACATATCTAATTATAGATCTATATAGGATACGGTACAGGTGTTTACGGCTCACAATCCGCATTCGAATCTACGTTAAAATTCAAATAACCAACGTACTTTGTCGAAATCGAAAAATCATAAGGCTATACTGCCACCCCCACGTTCCCTTAATCACCACAAATCATTCGCGCTCGGCGCCCCCGCCGATGATCCAATCACTCCCTGGATAAATTGAGCCATCTTATCGCCCCCCTTAACTGCATCCTTTCCTCTCTCTCTCTCCATATTATACATATAGCCCCTCTCCACACAGCCCCCCACTGAAAGCGCGAAACTTCACGCAGCCGGAAACCGACGACGCTTATCGTAGCGCTACGGGGCATTAGCGTCGTTGTGATAGCAGATCGCGCCGCTTTAGATCCGAGAGATTTATCCCTCGCCCGCGCGCGAGATAGCGATATCAATTTCACGTGCGGGGGGACCACGCCGTGCGATTATAATCGGCATCAGTGAGGATCGTCGTTACGGTTTATTCTAATTGAATTTCAGAACAAATGTTTGATCGCTATATTTTGTTTGAGTTCGGGTGCAATTTATACTGCACATCGACACTGCTTATATACATATAAGTTCGCGAATGAAACTTTTGGCGCTCTTTATCAAAGAGGCAAATATTTGAGCCGGCGCAGCTTGAAGAGTTAGCAGTTGACGGGAGCTTTTAATCGATCGGATGTACGAATATATATACGCGAAGTTCGTGCATACATTAAGTTTTCGTGCACGCGCGATAGGGGTAGTATTTTTTTGATTTCGGGGCTCTCGCTGTGCAGGGATTAGTAATCAAATATCGATCTGATAAAAATAACTATACATATATAAGGTGGAAAAATAGGTGTTCGTGTGTATATGTGATATGTTACGAAAATTCCTATATATACGTCTAATATTAGAATAGAAGTATAGCAATTTTTAGTAATCGATTTTTCGCCTCCCCTATACCAGCGCGTTATTAATATTTCATACGATCACGATAGCCAAAAATTTGAGATTCAGGTAGGCGGCTCGCCGCGACGATAAGGATATAATATTCGCGAGCTGGAAAGTTTTAATTGACACATACAGACGGCGCCGAGAGTAGCTGCGCGGAAATATAATATATACGTAACATATATATTTAGAGATAGGGAAATTTTTAATTTAATCAGCTGATGGCATATTTAACTTATCAGATTTTCACTTATAAGTTAAATTTATAAATTTAAATTTATAAAAATATAACCTTGTGTATATTTTATAACTTCCAAGATAAAACCCGTAAACTTTACGGATATAGATGAAAGTACTTGATTAATTGACATTGACGATACCATATACTTTATATATACCCTTTATTCTTTATAATACGCTTTTACTGTTTGCATAAGATCATCCGCGGGAGGAAGAGAGAGAAAGAACCTAAATAAGACATAACTCTTAAAAGCAATAGCAGCGCGTAACGTCTGCGGGGCAACCGGGATAAATGTATATACGTGCGCACGAGATGCAATGAAGGAACGCCGCACAATAATAAAAATTTAATACGTGCAGTATTATTTTACGTCCGTCTTATTTTAAAAAGCGCGCGCGCGCGAGGGCGCGGAGAAATAAATGAGAACCCATAAAATATCGAGCGCACTCTCCTGCGCGTCGATCTCGTGTGCGTCAGTCTTATATAACAATCTTCATAACAATTAAACCGAATAACCGCGCAATCTGCCAAAATTACGGTACATTATATGGAAAGCTCGCAAGCTCGTGTCTTGCAGCAGTATAACCTGATCGGGTATATATAATATACCCAGACTCGGTTGCAGCTCGCATCTTTCTCCCTCGCGATATAAATAAAAAGAAGCCGCTTAAGAAGGACGAGATGGAAAATATATCTCGTGCGGCGGCGCGAGATTATCTCGACATAAATAACAGCCCCGGGTTCCCTAATTACTCGCATCACGCGCAACTTGCGCGCGCCTTCTTCCCTTCTTCAGCATCACACACGTAAGGTATATATAGGGATCATCAATTTTTATTTATTTGTACGGGCCACGAAGTTCATCGCTCGAGCTGCTATACTTTATTTCCGAGATCGAACTCCGCGCACACTATATATCCGGGGATTTTCGTGTGTGCCGCCTTTTGAATGGAGGCGATAATTGGACGGACGTGATCGCGCCAACTCGAAAGTCTTTCTCTATAGCTCTCTCTCGCTTTGGGCGCGTGTTGTTATTGGCAGGAGGATTGGCGCGGTGTGTTTTCCGCACACACAGTGTGTGTGTCTGTGTGTGTTGACGACTGATGGGTATATTTAGTTTTGTTTCCTTTCGCCGCCGACGGTATAGGGACGGAGTGAGAGAAAGGAGGATTGAGATATTTGTATGGGGCGACCGATGAAAGGATTTCGGGGATTGTTGGAACGAAGGCGAGAGAGAGAGAGAGAATAGTTCGTGGAAGGCTTTGCTGCGCGACGCGCGGAGCGGGAAAATAGTTTTCTTTTTCTTTTTGAGTATGTTGGTGTGATTGATTTTAATATATTATTGGAGCAATAATATTGGTATTTGGCGATGCTGTTGGAAGCGAAGTTAAATATACGATTTATTTTGTTGATGATTAGTAAATAGCAGCGTGAAAGCCGCCATATAATGTCGATTAATTAACGTTTATTATAATGGGATAATTGTTTAATAATGAATTAGTAATATACTTATGTTATTTCTTATGTTGGTAAAGGAAATTTCGGTGATGGATTAGCAGTTGCCTCCTTTCGGATAGCTTACCGCGTATAACGATAAAGAATAAAAGTCATTTAAATGTATTATATATATATCAATTATTATTATTTCAACGTTCAGAAAAATAAAAACATACAAAAGACTATACTAATTTTTCATTCATTTAAATTATGTATTTCCTATTATCATAAAGATTTCATCTACGAGCTTTTGAATTCGAATGATTCGTTTTGTCTTCTCGTGAAAAGCAATATCGTAAGGCATACAATAAAAATGAGCTTTTGGTTTAAATGTTATAACAACGGCGAAAGAAGAACGAAACGTGCGTTTTACTATTTAATAAAAAAACTCAATGCGTTATTTCAATAATTTTAATTTTATTGCAGATTCAAATATAAAATGCAATCAACTCGTTTACATTTTAGATATAAAAAGTTAATAATTACGGATTAAGAATTTCAATAAACCTTCGAGAAAATTAAATGATGCAATATAAACAAAATTTAAAACTCATAAAGCTTGAAATGCTAGTTAGACTTATAAAAAATAAAATTTCATTGATATTTTCAGTTCTTTATATACTACCTAGTCATAGTATATATTAACAATATGAAACAATCATATATTGAAATACATTATGCAAAATACACACAACGTTAATAACAATGTCTCTACCTGACCTCGTCCATTTCGGTAAAAAAAGTTTTAGTTTATACTTAAGAAACTTATTTTCTACAACTATTAAGCAAACTACATTAAATAACTTAATAGTACGTCAAGTTTTATAAATAAGTATATTAACAAGTTATTAAATATAGGGGTAAAATAAACGTTAATTAGGTTTTAAACCCAACTAAAATATACTTAACAATACGCTCAATATTTGTTTGTATAAAGAGAATGTTCAATAACATCTTTGAATTACTAGAAAACGATCTAATGATGAATTTTTAAAATATATATTAAATATTTATAGCTATACTACTACTACACAATTAGAATTAGTTTCTAAAATAATAAACTTTTTAATATATAAAAATCATTCATTACCTATGTGCTGTGTGTATTATTGAACATTCTCTTGTTTTATAACTTATTATACAAAATCATCATCTTCTGTTAGAACTTCCTTTTTAATTTCTTGTACGAATTCCGGAACATTTTCTTCATCTTCTTCACCGCCGCTTGAGCTTGAAGAACTTGAAGACGAAGCACACGAGCAAGAAGATTTCGAACACGCACACGAACTTGAACTTGAACTTGAACTGGAATCAGAGCTATAATTATTTTTGACTCTGGGTATCTTGACGTTGCTCGGATACTGCCAGTTATCCTCTAAATCTGACGATCTTTTTTCCTTCTTCACTATGCTCAGATCAACTGTTGCTTCGTGATGCAGTGGAGATTTCATTTCTATTTTGACTGTTCTCCTCATTGGCATAGCCACACTGTTGTTAGTCCAAATGTAGTTTTTTATGTTCTCTTCCGTTAACAAAGATGTTTCGTTCTCAGATTCTAAGATCGATCTTTCCTCTTCGTACACTGGGGTAGATGATCTTTCTCTTTTAATTTCCGGGGTGGGAGATCTTTCTTTCTTGATCTCAGGTGTGAGCGACCTTTTTTCTTTTTTCATTTTAACTAACGTTACGGTAAAATCATCTATCTCGCTATGATCAGAGACGTTGGATTCGCACCACGAACTATCCGACTTTTTCTGGTTTCTCCTCCTTTTATTGTTCTTCTTCTGCTGTGGAAACCAGTTTCTTAACTCCAAAGCATTCTCTGGTCTCATTTTTAGAGGAGAAATATTTTGTTGTTTATTCACAATTGATTTTTCATCATAATCTTTTGGTTCCTTTTTAATTTTCAATTTTTTAGATTCAGATTCAGATGAACCTCCATCACTGTCTGATAATCTTGAACAACTTTGCCACCTAGGCATTTTCATTTTTGGGGGATGATTGTAATTAATTGTACGTGTTCCATACATATCACATATAATAGGCTTATCAGAATCATCTTCAGATTCTCTTTTTATGCGCATCACTGGACCATCTGTTTTAATAATTATTTTAGGTACTCTTCTCGTTTCTACCACCTTTTCTACTTTCTTCTTTACCTTCTTCTTTTTCTTCTTCTTCTTTCCATCAACGAGATAATTCTTCGAAATTTGTTTAAGCTTAGGTGCATTATAGGTAGATTCCACCGCTGAACAAGTTAACATAGAATTATCTGCAACTTCAGCTGGTCTTTCAAATATCCAGTTAACGTTTTCCCCACTCAAGTTATCCAATGGCTCTTCTGGTGGCAAGAAAATATTATCATTATCGTTTTCAATAATTTCAATATTCAAATAATCTGCTAACCAATAAGCTGTATCATCACACTCTGAACCGTTCAAACCATTCATATCTGTCATGTCGTAATTATTTTCAAGTTTAATATGATTGTCTTCACATACTTCATCTTCATCTGAATTTTCCTCATCTTCATCCTCAGATTCATCATTTTCTATTTCTTCTGCAACTTCTCGAGTTTTTTCTTCATTTTCACTGTCATTTTCTAATTCAGAATCTGCATAATTGATCATGTATTCTTGTTTGATAAGATAACTTACATTTTCTGGATCAGAATCAGATTCTCCATCTTGTGTCTTGATAGTTTTATTAATTTCTTCAATCTCTAAAGCATATTCAGAATTGTCAAACATTGGTTCCTGTTTGATTTCCACATTTGGGAAAGTATTCCCATTAAATTCATTTTGAGTTATTTCTTCAGATTTTATTTTGACTTGATTTTCTGATAAATCTACCAATCGTTTCTTAACATCCTGCACTGTTTCACCAGGCTCCCGATACAATTTCCACAGGGTATCTAACATTTTCTTGCTCTTTATAGTTTTCTTAACAGAAAGCACTTCTATTAAATCCTCCTTTTCTTCAATAAGAAGTCGTCTATTTCTTCTTTTGACTTGTAATCGTTTTCTTTTCCGAAGCTCATCCTCAGCATCAGATACAACCATATCTCTTTCATCATCTGAAAAATGTTTTGGCTCTGATGTCTAAAAACCAATAAAAAACGTTTGTATAATTGAATAAAAACAATTAAAATTCATTATGTACAAATAAATGTAAAAATACAATTTATAAACGATTTATATAGTTTATTAATACTTCACTTACCCATGTATATGTATAGAATGGAAGAGCGACATCTTTTGGAACTGGTCGATTCCACACTACACTATGACTTTTGAAATTGTAAAAATATGACAGCTTATGGTTGGTCTTTGACTTATTTTCAATCCAGAAGTAATTATAGTCTGGACATCCAAATCTGTTAATTGTAAAAAATTATTAATTATATAATTGTACATAACTATAATTACTTCAACATTCTAATTGTATAATAATAAAAGAAGTTCTGAAAAATCTCCTTCAGAGCTTAAAAATAAATAAATAATAAAACAAAATTAAAAAATTTATAATATTTAAATTTTCAATATCATACCTATATAATAATAAACGTGAAGTTTTTTATTCTTATTTTATAAAGGGAATTTTGAAAATACGTCCTATCACCCTAAGTATCACATTCACGGACAAAACAAATAAAAAATCTGTATATATCAAATCACAGCTAGGTAAAACGTAAAACCGCTCGGAAAAAAAAACAACAAATAAAACATCAAATGACAAAAAAGAAAAAAAAAAATTACGTACAGTTCTTGTTTACTCACTACATATATATGTAAGTCATTCAACAAAATGTAAACATTCTACAATACGCACATGTCTGTTTCTGATAAAAAAAAAAACACCGGCCGGCGCCAGCCGATTGTTTTTCCCAAACGAAACTGTCATCAAACAATTGAGCGCTAATGCCAAGTACGAATATTCATATCAAAACTATCACAACAACAAAATAATAAAATAAATACTTACGGTCGAACGACAGCTGGAGGCGCGACGATGGTACTTTGCGAGCTGAAGCTCGCCTCCGAGAACTTGCCGGTCGCGTTGGAGTCGCATGAGAACTCGCCGATCGACCCGGAGGAGCTACTACTGCTGCTGCTGCCGCTGCTGCTACTGCTGCTAGAGCCGGACGATGAGGAATACCTCGAGGAATACGACGACACTGACATTTTGAAATAGTTTCTTGGAGGTGGTGCGAATGTTGATCAAAGATCTGTTGGGATGATACGAGAGTTGGCATTAAAACGAGGGATTGTGGTATAACAAGGGAGGTAGGTATAAAATCTGTGCAGGTGACTGATTTTGTCAAAAACATTAAAAATAAGTCTTTTTTTGGTATGAAATTACGTTAACAAAAGTATCTACATCCGCTAAACAAAATGGGCTTATACTCATTGTATTACAATATAAATTCACATTACACAGCTAAAAATTATCGAATAAATATATCTTCATCTCAACGTACCTTGAGGCCAGCTCCTTATCACCACCACATTCCGGTAAACCTGATCGCCTTTTCACTCCTTCAGGCTCCTCCAACAATTGACGAAAAAATTGCAACACGCGTCTATCCGAACAGCCATCATCTCTAGCTCTATAAGCTTCTATTCCTCCTCGACTGTACCTAATAGGGTATCAGTTTACAACCCACACTCCGACATCTCTCTCGATCTCATAACTTATTATTCAACCACGAACAATATCTTTACACAATCTCCCGCCACCAACTTTATTCAGCGATCCACTATCGTTCAAACTGTGAACGTGATGCGCGAGACACGCCGATTTACAGACTAAAAAATTATGATGACGCGAGTCAAGACGCGCCACGCACGTGAGTAGTTGCCAAGAACGCAGTGCTGTGTAGGCTGCCTGCAGGGCCGGCGCGTAAGTATTGTAAACAAAACTTTTCGAAGAAATGCGATCGCGCGCTCGGATGAAGGATAAGAGGAGAGCGCATTGCGCGAAGTAGGTACCTATAAGGTATAAGTATATACAATGTGTGTCTCGTATACTCTCGTTGGTATATATAATAGATATATTTTAGGGAAACAAGTTTTGGAATGCGTATGGGCGTAAAATTAAGGAGGGATATTATTTTTGTACGAAAAATCTGTACTTTTGCTGGTAATAAATAGTACGAAAATTACCAATGTAAAATACTGCCTTTTTCGATGAATATTCGACAAGCATAAAAAGATTATCTTCTGACTCTGTTTCTGTTTTCGGTTAGCTCATATATTACAGGCGATAAGGCGATGTCGATCAAAACCCAGACAAAATAATTATTGAATTGGCCGGTTGGCCCGTACAAAGGAAGCAAGGCATAGAAAACAGGCTGAACAACTAAATATATATATAAGCGGCAATTTTTGATATTTTATTCGCAAAAAGTATATCTACGTGCATTGTGATATTCATTTGTTCACAATAATAACTGGAACAGGTTATATATTTTTTTTCAACACATGCATGAAAAAGGCCCTTTTTCTGCGTAGAAAAATGAATCTTTTCGAGCGTTAGGCGAGATCTCCCGCTATATGACGACTTGATATGCCCGATCCTCCATTCACTTTTCATGCAAAAAAAAGTCCTATTCCTGAACTTATTAAAAAAATTACTATGTGTAACAAGGGAGCAATTTTCCTCCCTAGTTGCACAATGTACTATTAATAAATATACGACCATGATCTGCCACTTTTCACTGTAAATCTTTATAAAATTCACATATTTATAGGCAGCAGATAGACTGAAAGCCTGTGCTTGAACATTATTTAAATTTCTTTTGAAGATTTTCGATATTATTTTTGATCTCTTGCTGCTCATAACAAATTAGTAATGACAAAAAAATTAAAAAATTAAAATACGAGAATGTATTTACATTCTATATTAGAAGGTTTCTACATCCCCTACAAATTTTTCCAAAAATGTTTCCACACGAAAACTGCAATTTATTGGTAATTGTATGGAATTGTAATTTTTTCGATACAGTATATACGTAAAATGCGATTTTACACATTCTATAAATGTTGCTTCCTCCTAGAGGAAGCTTTGTTTTTTAAATCGCTTTTACTCCCCGGCCTGTAGGTAATATTTTTCTAGAAAAATATTGTTCGGTGCACGTGCGAAAGATACACGTGCGCTTCGCTCGGGCGACAAACCTCGCACATACTTGTACTATAATTAACACTTTCGCACTTTGTATCAAAATATATTTGTTCGCTTTCTTTCGAGTTTTCGTGACCGATTTCTAGAGACCTTGCAAAAACGCTCGAAAACCGAACGAATATCGATCGCTTAAGAGAAAATATTGTGGGATTTGAAAATCAGCATTGTGGTCCTATGCAGTTCCTAGTATGTAATTGACGCAGTTTCATTGTTTCATACTAGCGTTTTATTTTGTCAAGCTTCCTTAAGTCATTATTTTTAAAGTTTAACACATGACCCGCTGAAAAGTATTCCAGTAAATTCTATATAATTTTTTATCGCAAATTCGCAATATAATAATGTTAAAACATAACTTTTAGCAAAAGGTGTATTCTGTACTTATAGATATTGTACTTTTGATTGGTATCAAGTGTTCTTGAATATTATTATTACAATACTCGAGGATTGTAAGATAAAAATAAATGGACTTGTATGTTTGAAAATAAAAATGTAATTTTTATTTAGCGTTAAATTTGAAGTATGTACGTACTTATGTTATATATTTAGAGTTCTGGAATAACTGTAAATTATATATAATTATTCTGAAATATTTAGGATGATTCGTATATACCTTTCTGAAGTAATACTAATCGGAGCGCTCCCGCGCTCCTTGATACTAGGAGTGCCACCTGAAAAATGCAATCATAACTTTATTTCTATTCAAATACTGGCGCTTCTTAAGCCATTTGCCGCAAGTTCAAAATTATGCACATCTGAGGAAAACAAACTTTAGCTATAGATTGTTCGATTGGAGCTATAGAACTGAAAATGGCGATTTTGCGCGCATTGTATTTTGTATATACTTTTTGTAGCAATAGTAAACATAACCTTAAAGAGTATTAATAAGAATATATAGTATATTTTTCAATTGTTAAAAATATAGAAAAATATTTGACTAATAAAAATCATGTCGGTTTTTGAAAATGTATAAATTCGTTAATAATGGTCATTCAAAATTGTGTTCACCTGTTGGTAGGCAATCTATAATGATACTTTTTATTTTTAAATTTCAAATTACTTAAAATATTTTCTTTTGTCTCAGGTAACAATTTTTTTACTTCAATTGCTTTGATTATTGCTGCATCCTTATGCTTTTCAAATTCTTATGATGGAGATTTTGTATTCGATGATTCGGAAGCAATTGTCAATAATAAAGATGTCCAAGATGCGCCTCTCCATCAAATATTTCAAAATGATTTCTGGGGAACTGAGTTATCTCGAAAAGAAAGTCATAAATCTTATAGGCCCTTGACAATTTTATCATTTAGGTATTATATTTTTACTATTATAATACTTAAATACTTCTAAATTTATGTTTTACAATGTCTTTTTATATTGTAGATTGCATTACTGGTTTAAAGGATATTTAGACCCTACAGATTTTCATATTGTAAATATAATATTGCACATTATTGTTTGTATCGTAACATTATTTGTATTTGAAATTATCTTAGATTGGAAAGAACCACAAATATCATTTTATGCTACAATGTTATTTGCTGTCCATCCAATTCATGCAGAGGCTGTACGTACAATTGATATCATTAAAATTTTTATTCTTTTATCAATTTCTCATAAATAAATAATTTTTTAGGTTTCTGGTATTGTAGGTAGAGCAGATGTTTTAAGTGGATTGTTTATGTGGCTATCAATGCTTTCATATTATAGATGTATTTATTCTAAATCTTTAGCAATGAAATGTAATTGCATATTATTATGTATAACTAATAGTGCTGTAGCAATGTTTTGCAAAGAAACTGGGATAACAATTATTGTAAGTTATTATTTGTGATTCATAAATTTATTATTCATAGTAAAATTTAAATATATATTTTTGTACTATTTTCATAGGGTATATGTATTATTTATGACATAGTTATTGTAAATAAAATACTACCTATTGATGTATTACGGATTATAAGACTGAATTATTCGTATGAAGATTTGAAGAAGTTTTTAAGATTAAAATCATCACTTTTGATGCGTTGTACAGTATTAACGTTTACTGGTGTATTACTTGTTCTACTGAGATTTAAAATCATGGGGTTTTCCAAACCAACCTTTAAGCCAGTAGACAACCCAGCTTCTTTTCTAGATAGTTTTTTTCTTCGATTTATAAATTATAATTATATTTATTTTTTAAACTTATGGTTACTTATTTGTCCTGAATGGCTATGCTTTGACTGGTCTATGGGTTGCATACCACTTTTACATGACGCAGATCCAAGAATTATTTTTGTAATTTTATTATGGATTACACTGGGAGTTCTTCTAATGATCATATTTTCTAAAAAGGATCATCAATTGACAAGGTATATGAAATAAGGTGTAAAAAAAAAACTGGTAAACAA
>UXGD01003700.1:0-19428 GCA_900474315.1 Torymus auratus
CCACTAAGCCCTAAGTGCACACCATATTTTTAGTGACTCATGTATTGATTTTCCGTGTTTTTGAGCCTAAAAAGCAAGGCTAAATAGATTTTTGATTTATACGACAACAAAATACTTGATGTAATAAATAATAAAAATAACCAAAAATCCCCTACAAATTTGTGCGAAAGTGAAGATGTTCATTTTCTAATAAAAATAGTATACTGAATTTATTTCTGTGAATAAAAAAAAAATCATAAAAAAACACGCATTCACAAATTTATAGGGGATTATGTTTAATTTTTGCGATTTTACGGAATTTTAGAGTAGCGGGCGCTTAAGGTGAATCCACTAGCGCCCGCTGGGCTAAAAAAATTCACTTTAGGACCTCTTTTTAGGTCGAAAAATGGCGAAAATCGTGCATGTGTTACAAAAAATTTGTAAAATGCGTAAAGTCGCACTTTACAAACACTGAATCGAAAAATATAATTTCTTTGTATTAGTACATTCCTCCTATATCAATTTTCAAAAACAAGATGTAATTGACTTTGCACTCTTAATATTTGAGAATTTAAATATTTTATTCAAGAATTTATAATTAGTTACGCTAGAATCATCATAGTTATTCTATATAGAAACTATGCGTTTTCCCATGTATTTCTTTTTAAACGTATACTAAAATACAATAGAAATTGGTGAAAAAAAGACCAAAACATAAAAAGTAGTCAGCTCTTATTGTTCATCATTAATACGCAAAAGACGAGTTCAAGATACCGTTATTTTATCATAGACAATAACTCAATTGAAATAAAATATCCATTTTATCAAACGCTTTTATTACAGAAAAGTGCAGAATAAAACCAAAATAAACATCAAACTAGATTAATCCCAGCGCAACGTAATTCAGAATTTAATCGAATGAAGGTATTCGATCAAATCTGGAGAAAAGATGACCATTGTATTAGAATGGGAAAGCAAAAAAGAGCTCGAAAACATCTGATCCTAGAGGAGAGCGCGTATCTAACGAGGCGTGCAGCGTGAAAGATTTCTCTTTTCACGGATCACGCGTGTGGTGGGCTCGCGCGACCGCAATCTTGAGTGTATGTGTGTGTGTGTATGTGTGGGGACGGAGAGAGAGATGAATTCGCTATGCGCTTAAGTCAACACGGGACCTCGAAAAACATGTGCGCCCTATCCGCCTACGCGTAAAAGGAAGCTTCCCTCGGTCCTCAATTGTCTGTTTTCCCAAACATCGGCTCGATGCGGCCGCATTAATTGATTCATCGCAGGTCGTCTTTTATCCAAGCAGAGGGAAAACTTTGCTTTCTTTCATTTTTTACACACAAGGCGGCGGAGATGAGAAATGGATAAAATGAAAGGATTTGCAGTTCTGGAGAGCATCAGTATACAGGGGGGCCATAGGTATCGTGTATCGATCAATGGCCGTCTTTTTTCGACGGATTTATCGATCCCTGAGAAAAAGAGCTGGCCCGAGGCTCTAAGCCAATATAAAAGGAGTCCTCGCCTCTTTTATAGGACGGGGAACAGGAATTTCGGGACACTCTTATAAATTGTGTGTGCGTTGTAGGAGAAGACGCTCGCTGCCTGTTTACTCGCGCACTCGAAACTACTCACTTTATTCTGACACGGTTGTGTTGCAGCGGTGGCTAGTCTTGTGTTCGATCTCAAATATTTTGAATCAGATACCAAATTATAAATTATGAAGGTGTTGCTTGATGGTAGATTTTATTGATATTTATCGAATAACATTATTCGAATTTGAAGAAAGAGATCTGCATCTACTTAAATCTGTATAATAATTCCTTAAGGATATCTTTAGTTATTTGATGCGTTGTATAAAGAAGTTGAGAGAAATGGTATAAAGGAGTTCTTATATTATAATATAATGAAGAAATATTTTTTGCACAAGAATTTCGGTTGCCTTAAGTTATAAAATATAAGAGTTTTTTATTGAAGGGAAAAAAAGAATAATAGAATTATAAACATATAGGCAATCGATGAATCATCATAAAATTAATCATTGTATAAAAAGTCCAAAAAAGTATTCTTGAAAGGAAATATTTTATTTATTATACAAAATTGAAACAGTTTTGAATTCAATTCCTCTGACAATTTGTGAAGTTACCTTACTATTTATATAATTACTATTATATCTCCGTAATAAATACAGATTTTTTGCATATAAGAATTTTATATCCAGTTTTTGTTTAGCCGAAAAGTAATAAAAGTAGAGAGGAATTTGATTAACGATACATATTTAAGTAATACACTTGAATCAATAAATGCGTTTTTCTACGAGAATATTAAATTTATCAGATTTGATTGTTAGACATGTTTTTAAAGAATGGAGAATATTGTGTTGAAACGATCTCAATTCATTCAAAGCCCTTCCTTTAAAAAACAACCGCAAAAGCTCTAATTTACCATTATAATCGATGCAACCGAGTTGTGCTTACGCTCGCTCGCGCGCCCGCACACGTATACATACTCACACCCACACGAAGAGTGCGCGTGAGGGAATGTAAAATCTGCATTTTCAACAGATGGCTCGAGTCTCAGACCCGGGGGTCCTTTCGTGAGCTCACTCGCTCACTCGCTCGACGCGCCGGCGACTCGACGATTTTTCGCCCGCGGCACTCAGCCAATGGAAAAGTTGCACCCTGAGTGCTTCACCTTGTTTTTCGGTCCCGTACATGTTTCCGGGGAAATTAAAAAAAAGAGAGGGAGAGGTGGAGGAGGGATAGGCGGAGAGAGGACCCGTGATTCGGGCTGCGTCGTGTTGGTCGTGTACATATCTGCTTTTCCACTTTAAAAGCTGTTCGCAGGTGTATGCAAGGAAGCAAGGAATTAGAATTTTCTGAATTGTGTTAAATTTTTGTTTAATTGGATATAAGTTTTTAATGAATTCGAGATTCTTATCTTTAATGTATCATTACATTTTTGGTTATTTTATTTCTTTCAGTATGTTGGAAACAACAAACAACCGATTTAAGGTGGATACGGTGCGCTGGCGGGTCGTATCATTGGGGGCCTCTTTAGGGTGTATTGCATTTGTACTTAGAGAATCGATCAAATTATGCAATAAAAATAGTTAACAATAAGTTATAAGGTACTCCCAAAGTCTCAATGATTTAGGCACCCTACGTAAAAAAAATAAAAAAGTTATTCATCACTATTCATCAAGTACTACGACCCTGTGAGTGTATGTTATGTACAGGAAGAGCGGTTTTTCATTTTATACATAAATATTTTTTTTAAATTTGGTCGGTGATCGTTTTTTAAATACATTTTTCTAAACTATAGATAATGAACAATTATTTGAACAATTAAGTTGGTTATTAAAGAACTTGTATTTTTAACTCGTATCAGGAAAATTGATACTTGAAAACTGCACTTCTCCCATAAGAGCCCGTAATAAAAGTACGAATAAATAAAACTTTTTTTCCTTTTTACTTATTACGCAGGACTCACGCCATTAAATAGCTTTAGATTTCAGCTCTCAATTCGGATTTTAATTTTTTTATTCTAATGTATTTTAAAAAGCTACCTTAAGGATATTTTATATTTGATACACCCATTAAAAGGTATGTAGAAGAGACACTCTATAGAAAGTCGAAAACTTCGAGATTTTGAAAAAAAAGAATCTTCTTTGGTATACATTTAATGGAAATATACACCCATTTAATCGTTTTTACAGAATGACACCTTATGATAATGTTAGCACCAAATTGTAGCCAAGTCGATTAGTCTATCACAGGATCGATATCACTAAAGTGATAAGATAACCGAAACATTTTCAAAAACGAGGTCAACGAGAAAAAAAATGATTTTTTGTCCTTTTTTCACGAAAAAGCGGCCATATTTGAATAATGGTGGACGATACAAAAAATCTGATGCCAGATTTTAAAAGTCCATGAAAAAATCCATAAGATGTATGAGTTGCAATAAATTTCACTGAGTTTTTCAATTGAAATTATTAGTTGGGACAATGGACAAAATTTAGGCCATATTGAATCTCCTTTGACACATAAAGTAAAAATCACTGATTTTAGAAATAATTTACCTACCTTACGGAATCGTTGGAAAATAATGTTTCAGACTGGATTAAAAAATACCTTACACTGTTCTATGATAATGGCGAACGAGTAATTTTCTCAATTACTCTTATTTTTCAACGGTTTCGCTAGCAAAGTATACGCTTTTCCTCTGATTCTCATTGCCTTATTTATTGCGAAAAAGGGTTTTGAAGCAAGCTCGAATCTCAAAGTTAATTGCATACATAATTGAATCTCTTTTATCCGAGTTAAATGTTCAAAACCAAGGAAGAAGCGTGGAGCGAAGACGGAGGTTGGGAATATACAAGGGGCCGGCTAGCCGAGCGTGTACCTTCATATATCCATCTTAGCACTAATTAAAGTAAGTTTCTCTCGGGAAAAACTCATTCCTTTCTACGGCTGCTTTTTTGCTGCCGCCACCACCACCGCAGTCGCTTCTCCCTTCCGCCCGATGGAAAAATAAAAGGGATCCGGCAGAGGAAGAGGAGGCAGGGGGAAGAGAGAGGTACAAGGCCGGATAACCAGCTTTGAAGTAAGCTCGCCAATTTAGACGCTAAAGAAAACTGTTTTTCCGTTTTCTTCCAGCGCGAGTGCGGGGGCCAAGTTACAATTACTTTGCGAGATAAAGTTTGCCTTCGTTATAGTCCGAGAGGGCGCCGCCGACGACTCGGCTCTCGTTCTTTGTATTATGCAAAGTAAAACGGTGAGCGGGACCGCGGCGCGGGTGTTACTTGCTTTTTTTCTCCGGAGCTCCTTGTTCTTACCTGCGCGATTCTTTTGGTCGCGCAAACCCCGACTTCACGTTCATTTCAAATTTCAAGTAGCGCAATTGTTATGGCACTATAAGGTGCCTTTTGTATGAGGTTATACGAGGTGCTCACCCTGTTTATATGCCCGCAAAGTGCAATTATATTCGCACATATGTGCAGTACTTTAAATTTCATAAGGATGAATCTTATAATAAGGTTATATAATCATGAATATATAGATAGATTTATGATTAGTTTATACAACATATTTATTCTAAATTCAAAACAGTTTTCAATTTGCAGCCATAATAATGATGCAGACAAGTTTTTATATGAAGAAATTAGTTTATTTGGTTGAAGTAACTTTTCCGTTTTCGTAATATTTGTAAAAAAGAAAGGATGGAAATGAGCAAGGAAAGGTAATTGTATACTGACTCTTTAAAAACCGTAGTAAAATTTCTGGAAACCGTATGTTTGTTGGAAGCTTAGTAAGAAAAATTTTTCATTAAGTCTAACATAGGAAAATACTTATGCCAACCGCCATTAATATGCAATGGTTGAACATTTATTATTAATAATTCTTGAAAAGCTTTAAATCTATTCTGACAAAATATTTCATTTCACGTTTAGTATATATTATAATGATTTTGATCTCCATTCTCTACTTATTTTCGAGACACCGGTACAATATTAATCACAAGGTTTAAATGAATTTTCATGGCACCACGTAAGTAGCTCAACGCCTGTGCATATAAATTTTGCAAAACCTAATTTAGTACTTAAGTCGCAACTATATAGTATTGACGTAAGCGCGTACACCCGTAACGAGAGCCCGTCGCGCACCATGTGGCAAGCCAAACCGCCAATTTCAATACTCCATTGTCATGATTTATTACGGGTATCGTCGTCGACATCGTGGTCGTCGCTGCCGCCGCGGTGCGCCAGCGTACGCGCAGTCACTTTCGCCTCGGGCTCTATAGGCGCGCGAAAAAATGATCGGGGGAAGATCAGCGCACGCGTGAAATGTTCAGAGACGTACATTAACCGTTGAGAATGCGATTTTTCCGAAATTCAATTGGACGTATAGCAGCGCGAATATCAAACAACTTTCAGCCATGTTGCACATCGAACAGATTTCTAATTTATGGCCAGATTCACGGATTGACGATATATTTTATAATTTTATGTTTGTTTATTTTTCAAGATTAAAATTAAGAAACTATATTTTCATTTTTATAGCATATTTCAGTTTTTCTAAATTCAGAATTTTACTTTCCTATCCATACTTTTACATATCCCCGATGGAAAATAATACTTGTAATACGTCCGCAATTAAATACGCACTCGTGTGTGAAGTGCATGAAATTTATGCACCTGTTACGAAAATTGCTTATTCATATTACATTCCAGTATTTATATATTTCTTTGCTCTTTTAGTTATAGTTATCAAATATTATCTATGAAAATAACCAGTATGTATCCAAATACCTACATATGCTCTAGCCAGTTCAGAAAGACGAATGTTATTTGGTGTCGAAAATTCTTCTTTTCTAGAATCATCCATTAAAATCAGAACTGTGATTCGTATGAAATTTATAGCATATACCTAGACTTATCTTTGACTTACTTTATATTCTTTATACTAACTAACATCAAGATCAAACTATTTAAAACAGGATTCAAATTTATACATAATTTCCCTACATAATACCATAATCTTGAAATAGAAAAGAATCAAGTGGACAATTTTCACCTAAAACGTACTCCTTTTCCAACCCTAATCTATTAGGTTCTTGAAGAGACAAACTCTCATGTCGAATGAGAACACATACGCAATAAACGAGGATGGTTGCGCGGACAGAGGCAACGAAGGGGTCGATCGAATCGTTTCGTGGCTTTCGGGGCGGTTCGTCAATTTGAGCGCATAGAATGAGAGAGAGACATAAACAATGCAAGTATCTGCGGCGGGGGTCTAGCGGCCACTTGGCACGTAGAGCAGCAGCCCCGTCCAATTACCAAGTGGGCGCGTTTCGCGGGGGGTCCGGTAGCGCGCGATTGTTGTACGTAGCCGAGCGTGCGCGGCGCCATTGTTCCGCAACGCGTGATTGTAGTCATTGTTTTTTTTGCGTGGGGCCTCGTTATTGCGAGAAGACGTGACGCGTCGATCGCCTGGTTGAACGAACCTCCTCTATGCGGCTTCGATTTTGGTGTATATATAACACAAAGATTTCAAAAGCATTTCGTTGTTCTGAAAAAAATCTTGAGTGCAGTTGCATCGAATCAGAATTACTTTGACTTTGCATTAACATTTGGTAAGGATGATATTGTTTTCAGTTTCACCGTAAATAAATGCCTAAATTTTGTAGTTTTTAACTCCGATTCAGCCTGTGCGATAATCTGCGTTTTCAACAAACAATTCACTATTTAGATTCGAATCCATGAAATATTTTTTAAACATTTTCAGAATATTGTAAACAGAAAATATGAATTTCATGAAAAAAGCTTACAATTTGAGGTGTCACTTCGTGGCTGCTACATATGGTTTTTAGTCAACCGCACATAATCACCGATGCAGTGATTGCGCATATGGCATGCTGTAGAAAAAACATCATTCCCCCAGTATCGTAGACTAATAATACTACTATTACTATCTCGATTCCACATCTGTACACTTTTTTAAATTGAGCAGTGAAAACTTTTATAAGTAGGGGAGTGCGGGGCTAGCTGCACGAGTGGTTATAAGTTAACACACTATTAATAATTTATTGTAAACACGATATTGGATGTGCGCAACTGATAGTGCCTCTCTCCCTTATCATATCTGGAAAATTTTGTACATTATTTGCATATATAATCATATTGTTTAATCGACTTGAATAATTTTTTACTTTCTGCATGTTTAAGAAATTCAGTATAGGTATATTTCATTGCTATTGTTATGAACGTACGCATTAAATACTATAACCCGCGATTTATAGTCTCGCGCTCAAATACGGACACTGAGAGAAATAATCTAATAAAAATTATTATAATACATTATAGTAACGTCGGGACAGCCTTGCAATATAAAAAATACTATATTTTATATTTAAAATTGCTATGTACACGCGGTAAAAATTACTATGAGCATTGTAAAAATTTCCATGTACATAGGACTTTTACCATAAAAAAGTCTGTCCCGACGTTACTATATGTACTATAGTAATTTTTAATAGATCATTTCTCTCAGTGGAGCTAACATCGCGATGCCGTGGCGAGTTATTCTTTTTCTGAGTCGACGGTCTCTCGTATTCTTATAATACGTTGTCTATTACACATCGACGAAAACCTCCGTGCCATACTATATACACCTACTACTGTAAAATTTTTGAAAGTTTTCTATGAGATATTTTTCAGAATGCCTTTCAGAATAAAAATATACGTTCTTGCAAAAAACTGAAAACATTCATATATCCGAAAACGTTGAAATGTTCACTTGTACGTTTAACAATTCGCATTAATTTCATTTTTATACGAACAAATTTCGCAGATATCTTTTTCATTCTCATTCTCAAAGTTCGTTACCTCGTCTCTCTCTCTCTTTTTTCGCTCAAGTTATATATAGGCGCGTGCAAACCCACACACGGCATTGCAGAAAAATATCGTTTTGTCATAGTCACGTCAGATCCGTTCCATTTTTCCCTATTCGACATTCGCCAGCGAAAGAGAGTGGCGCGTCCATATATACGTATACCTAGCGCTTGATGTGCTTTTTTTCAATTGCGTTTGCACGCTCGTGCGCGCCGAGATGGATCGAGAGAACGATGAAATGGGGACAGGGCCGGGAAGAGAGAGAGAGAGCGAGAGAGATATCACTCGCGCGAGCGTGCGAGAGTGAATTTTCAATCAGTGCAGAATGTTGAAATTTTCTGAAAAGCGCGGGCGCGCACACGCGGCAACGTCAAACGAAACGTGAGGTTTCCGTCTGCCACGGTCAGCTGCGCCCTGCGCGCACGCGTCAAAGGCATGACGTTTTTCGATATTCAAAAAACGCAAAAAAATGCGAAACTCCGGAAAACAGCCAACCGTTTTTCTCGTTCTGCCGATATAAACACCCGTGGCATTGATATTCGATTCGTCGCTATACGTGACGTCTCCGCACACCCCTGCACCGACCGAGGCTGCAATTTGTCGGCGATGAAAATGTTACCTTGCGCACGTACTGCGTTTCGAAATGTGACATGCTTCCAAATGAACGTATACGCACTTTCTTTTGCGGATTACGTTCTAGATATATTTTTGCGGATCACGCTTTTGATGGAAAATCTATGTATGCGTTCGCGCATCGGTGTACATATAAATGAAGATTTTTTCCAAACGTGGCGAACAGGTTAAATTGAATTTTGTCGGTTACGCTTTGTTGAATTTACGGATATCAAAGTTACTCGAAACTTTTTCTAGACTTCAATAAAAGTTTCGTTAAAAAACACATAGCTCGAAAGTTTGAACGAATTGCACGGATGCTCTGTTCGAAATATCCATATGGAGATGGCGGGTGAAAAATCCATATGTATGTGTCTTTATTTACATAAAAGAAGTATACGTGTTATAAAATTATTTGATTTTTTGACCAAAATGAAATTTCTTTTAGCACATAAATGTGAAAAAAACTAAGATCTCGCTAAAGCCATTCTTAATTATAAATTGGAATATATAACTTTCTGTTTATGAAATTCGTAAAAAAATAACCATATAGGAAATATGAAAACGTATATATAAAATATCGAAGCACCGAGCATAAAAATGGGGACATTTAGACAAGTTGATTGCGGAGTAGGCGCGTGACCGAAGCAATTCTGTGTGTAACCGAAAATTTTTTTTCTCCTGATCTCAAGATCTATTCCTTCCATCTATCCTCTCCACCTCTCGCTTACGATCTCGCCTGTAAGCGGTGTTTCCTTCTAGCCCGAGGGCCAAATAGTGTATTATACGTCCTCATAGAATAAAGATCCTTTGACAAAATTGTCCCTTGGGAAATGCTTTAGGGACGGCTACATGGCCACCAGGAAATGACGGAACTGCGTTAGGATATTGCGTTATTGTAAAGACGGCCCCCTCAAGAATATATATATGCCTCGACGATGACTAACCTTTGGTCAATCCTTGCAAATTCGCTGAATATTGGTTCCTTCTTCTAGGACCAGTAATATACCATCTTCCATATTTATTATTTTTAGAAAACAACTGCAAAAAAATGGTAAAATATATATAACTAAAAGTAAAACGATCGATTAAACGTATAAAATGTAGAAATTAATAATAATTCTTTTGTCAAAGGAAAGGTATAAATAATTAGTCATTGAATGAGACGGTAGGAGCGAATAGAAGTCACTAAAGAGAGGGCATTATCCGCGTCATTTCTCAGCGTGTCTCAGCGGTAATCCGGCGGTTAATCCAATTGGGCCCTGTCGGATAATTTTAACGAACGCCGGCGCGGCACGCGCGATGAAGACACGAGTAGACGCGCTCACGTAATTTAGAGTTCTTAGCGGCCCAGTGGGTGGTTGGCCACCACCCGCGGCTCGCGAGACACCTCTCGCCCCCTCTCACTCTCTCACTCGCGGGAGTCAACGACTCCTCGGGCGCACGCGCGGCGCGGTATCCCGCGGCTTCTCTCTTTTCAATTTATGCTTCGCGCCTCTGCTCACGCGCGTGCCGATCGGCGCGACGAAAGTTACGGATCGGCAAGTTGTTTTATTCTTCTGGTTCCTTTGTTCCAAAAATAATCATTTTTTTTTATTTCGCGTATAATTTCCTAGTGAGGTTGTTCATCCCCTGTAGTATTTTCATTGGAAAATACCGTAGTTTAATAACTTTGATGCTACCTTCTATGAATTGGAATTGAATTGTTCAAATTTTAGCAAAGGTCTATAGCGGATATTCGATGTCACCAAGAAATACTATTTTTTTTAAGCAAGCTTATGATTTGCAGACTTAAAATGAATAACAGAAAAGAAATAAATTACTGATGTCGTGACGAAACGACATTTAGACGAAATATCTCCAAAACTACTACATGTTGCCCCAACTACCTTTCTTGCCCATTACGCGTAATTTATGATAAAAGTTTCTTTTTTCCTTGAAAATATCTAAAGTCTCCTGTGGCGTATTAAGCACCAAAATGCACGAAAGATATTGAGATATATATTTTACTCATTGATTTTATTTAGCTAAAGATTCCAGCTAAATTTACACACTTTATATGTTAAAAAAATAAAAAGTATATAGTAAAATATCTCCATGTTCACGCGACTATTTTAAATTAAGCTGTATACTACTTTTTCTTTAAATACTCTGTTATATTACAGTATCAATTTTTTAATTTTAAGTTAAAATTATTTCTGTCGTTTTGTCGGAAATTACAAAAAAAAAAACGATGATCTGCCTAGTTCTCTATACCATAGATCTTGATATACACTTCCTCCCTTAAAGTGACCTCTTTCGCATCATTTTGACCGCACAGAAGAGTAATCGGGAGGCGTGATTCGAGAAAGAGGGTATAGTCGTAGAACAAACGTTACCAGCACTTCCTGAAGGGTAGTTTACGTGTCACGTGCTATTGGATTTATCGTTAGTTCACGAGTGGGCTATAGATATAGCTTTATTCAATGTTTTTAAATTCTACGTTTCGCTAAGCTCGTATCTTTATTACATTGAAGAATTGAATTCTCTGGAATTATTGCCTTTATTAGTTCACCGATCGATTAAATTTTCTAAAACAGATCGCATAACAGATCGACGAATCGATGCGGCATTTTGGCTGAAGTGAAAAAATATTGAAAAGAAAAACGAAATCGTCTGTGTGTATGAATACATATATGCGCGTGTGTATCAATGCGTGTGTATACGTAAAAGTGCGTGACACGATCGCGCACACGCGGCCAGATTCGCAAGGAGGGCTGTAAACCCTGCCTCGGGCTATTTTCTCTCTTTCTCTCTGACCCCTCTGCTTCTCTTTCTCTCTCGCTTTCTCCCTCTGTCGTATCTCTTTCATTTTTCCCTCGCTCTATCTACTGCGCCTATCCTCGTTATTTATTTTCTCTCTTTCTCTCCCTTTATTCGCTCTTCTTTTCTCAGTATACACACATACACACTCTATCTGTTGCTCCGCGCCTATCCATTCTTTTGCAGAACATTCTATTTTAGGCTTTTGGGAATACTATCCCTGCATTACAACAACGTGTTACGTGTGCGTACTACCTACACGTATAGTTTACAATTTAAATTGCGACTATCGGAATTCGAGGAGCATACACCGTCGTTCGTGTAAAATGTTTTAGGTATAAACAAGAGCTTCTTCATCAACTAGGGAGTGGGTTTGGTGTACAATTTATAAAATTTCCATGATAGATTAAATATTAATTTAAATAGATTCTTTCAAACAATGAATAAGAAAAATTAAGCTTCATTGGATTTTTATTTTCCATCTTTTACTTTTCGCTCTATCATTCTTTCCAAGTATTTCAAAGTATAAAAATTTACTCCTATGAGGTTTACGTATATTATATACCCTTTAGCGGCATTTCCGTCACTCTGCACACGCCGATCACTTGTTCCCTTGGCCACCCAACAGTCTCTGTCTCTCCCGCGTCGTCAACGTCCGCCCCTCGCGCGCACCCTCCCTTATCTCTCTGGTGACTCTCTCCCTCCCCCTCCCCCTATAGTGCGAGGGGTGCGGCAAGGTCCACCGCGCCAACGCGCATGCTAAATTTCACCCCGTCGACTGGCGTAGCCATTTTGCCATAGGCCTCCCCCTCTCTCTCTCTCCACCCTGTCCCGTGTTTTAGGTCTCGAATTCAGGCGCGCGTGTAAACGCACCGAGCGCCGCTGACTCGTGATGTAACGTATTGGCATTGTTTGAAGAACGCGCGAATCGCCCGCTGTGGTTCGCGGCGACTTCGCTCGCTACGTCGTGTGTGTATATGCGCGTGAGAGCTGTACGCTGCACTGCATGCACGCGGAGTACTCTAGCTGAATTTGTAGCCCCCGGCTGTATATGTGTGTGTGTGTGTCCAACCCGAGCGAGATAAAGTAACGAGGCTACTTATAGGAGCGTCAGGGAGTGTATAAGAGTGTTTTTTTCTATGGATTTCAGTTGGCTTATATGACAGCAATTGAACTCACATTTTTGCGGTTGTTAATATACTATAGGACCGCAGAATAAGTGACTGAAATTTTTAATGAAAAGGAGCTTTTTGCAAAAGTCATCGTCAATAAATTGTGAAATGTTGTTGAATAATAACTTTTGAACAAAAACCGTTCTGTTATTATCTAGATATAAAAAATCGAAGCCCATCATGAGTTTATATGTATAGGAATTATGTATATAATTACTGAATTAATAAAATACATGTATTCGTCAAGCGTTAAATTTTTTCAAATATAAAACTCTTTTCCGAGTATATCGACGGTTGAGAGGAATAACCCGCTAACTTAGCGCAGGCTTTAGGGCGAGAACCCTCTAACTCGGCGAAGGTTTCAAAAACCCCCTAGCTCGGCGAAGGTTTCCAAAACCCTCTAACTCGGCGGAGGTTTCAAAAACCCTCGAACTCAGACGCGTTTTTTTTGTCTTCAAATTTAAGTTTTTTATGTTACTTAGTCGATTTAAATTATTTTCTGAATTTCTAATCGTGTCTATTGTGCAGAAATCGTATTTGAAAATTCTACTCCTATAGAGATGCCACCACAAAATTGAAGAAAAAAAAGCGCGTCTGAGTTAGAGGGTTTTTGAAATCTTCGCTGAGTTAAATGGTTTTCGAAGACTTCGCTGAGTTAGAGGGTTCTCGAAGCCTTCGCTGAGTTAGGGGGTTATTCCTCTCAGCCGTTGACATGGTTTAGTCAGATACTAAATATTTTATATTATTTTTTACTCAAGGTATATTCAAATTTTCTTTTATTTTAACTCATATCTCTTAGAGGTATTGCATTATATCTAAAATTCTTTAAAGATAATCGGCAATCGACCATCTTTTCAGACAAATAAATTTAATCGAGAAATCCTGCTCATACCTTCACAAAGTCGAGATTAATTATTAGGTGTTCGATATTAATGAAAGCGCAGTAACACTTTGTCAGCAAACAGAAATTTATATCAATATCCAACGATACACAAGCTATGATTTTCAAGGCGTGTAGACGCATATCTCTCGAATGAAAAAATCCTGGACATGCATGTCGGCATGCGTCGCATGACGAGTCGCCGCTGTCTTTCCGGATGATTCAGGTGTGTGTGTGTGTTTGTCTGTGTGCAAGCAGTTGATAATCGGTCCCCCCGCGCACGTCAGAGCCTCTCGGCTCCGCGATACACTTCCTCGCACGCGCTCCTCGGATTCCAGCGTAATGAAAGTCTAGCGCGTCTCTAGTGAGAGAGGACCTTTTTTCGACACTTAAAAGTCACGAGAGCTCACACATACACACACATGACTGTTTCGCATTCTCTCATACAAGCTTCGCGTGTTTCTCACTCTTTTCTCTCGCCTATTTTGCCTTCCGGCGCTCCTTCGTCCTTCTAATGCACGCGATATCGTACTTTTTTTATTCTCGTGAGGGTCGTCGCTCTCGCTTTGTTCACTTTTGAATAGTTCGCTGAATATAGCCGTGGTTGGTGCTGACAATTTCGTGATTTTTACGCGGTGACATTTTTTGCATGTGGTCGCTTCGTGGCTATATATGAATAAAATTGTTTGCTGCTCGAGGCTAAAATTGTTTGCTAAGCTTGTCAGAAGCTAGTTTTTAGAACAAATTTGTATAATAGTACTCCTAATAGTTCGATGACTTTTATATTTAAATAAATAAGTCTAATAACTGTATAGAAAAAATACCGGAAAAAACATATGTTAAGTAAGCAGTAAATTGAAGCATTTCAATAAAAAAATAAGGAAATGTATTGCGTAGATGAGACCAACATTTGTTTGAAAGCAAAAGTTTTTATTATTATGAATAGAAGAAAAAAATAGTTCGACGACCTTCCCATTGCTATCATAAATCTGCAGTCAACTATAACCATCATACTTTTAGCTCCTAGCGTCGATAAAATTCATCCTTTCTTTTTTTTCCTCATCCACTGCTCCCAACGGACTTCTCGCTTTCTTCACGCCCACCTCCGACCATACATTTTCCTCTTCATCCAAACACGCAGGCCACGAGGGTGGCGTTATTCGATTAGAAAAGCAAGGCCTTACGTCGTGTGGATATCGATTATCGAAGCAAGCGCGCGCAACCATTTTTTTGTCTCTCCCTCTCCCTCTCTCTCTCTGGTACGCGTATTCGATATGCGCATGTATACGCGATCGCGCAGCCGTGTGTACATAGGATCGACTATTCGCTGGCTGGCGCCGCGAAAGCAGAGTGCGCGGGGCACGCGCATATGTATGCGCATCTATACCGACGTGCACGTGCGTAATACACGCGCGTGTACACGCCGCAAATTAAACTCACGCACAACGGCGTTCGTCGCCCGCGGCAAAGTGCCGACTAATGAGAGAGTCCGAGAAAAGGGTAGGAAAGCGAGAGCGGGAGATTGGAAAAGAGAGCGATGTGGTGTATCTCGTGAGACGCTCGATTTGACGATTCTCTTGTAACTGTCATGGATCGATTCTAAATTTAACTGATATTGGTTTCGAAAAAAGATAATTATATATTGTTTTATTTAGAATAGAATACATAAAATGCAGAGTAAGTGTAAGTATAAAATATACTTTTCTAAAGATTTGATTTTTTTTTCTTCTCGTTTTAAGAACTAACAGTGATATAATGGTCGTATTTTTAATGCTTATAGATTTTATGAATTACGGAATTCCATATTTATTAAAAATATAAACCATATTTCTTTAATTAAAATATTTGTTAACAACAATTAATATTTGGTAATAGTCACTTATAATTAATTAATTAATTTTATTATTTTAATTATATTTGCAATAAATGAATATTACTAAACTAAGCAATTAAGTGCAGAATACATAGGTTTAGAATAAAGCTAAAATTTTCAAGGGATTAATCTTAAGATTTCGGTTTTTTGTACACAAAACACAATAACATACACCATGCAAACTAGACTGATTTAATGGACAAACCATTGTAACAATAAACATTAGAAGCTATTTTTTTCTAATTACATGCACCAAATTTGTTCATCCATTTAAAATATTTATTTTTGAAGAAAGAATATAATGTATCAGAAAAAGGAAACTGATCTATAGCTCAAAATTTTATTAGTTATTAAATGTAATTGTAGTCATAAAAATTAATAATAATGTCTATTTTTCAAGTTTCTTAGGTTCACGGTTCTTAATGCAGCCATTAAGAAAAATGAATTTTTTAACTTTTCTTATATCATATAGTACAAAAATGGTTATAACCAATTTTGTTTATGCCACCATAATAGGCTATATTATTATTTTATTTTAATAAAGTTCGCTGAATAATTTCAATGTAATATCTATCAATGAATTATTAAAATTAAAATCACTTAAGCGATATAAAAATATTATCATAACGATAAAGAACATATAAGTACAAAAAATTAATTTAAAGTAATTTAAAAGTGATATAAATACGAAAATCATCATGAAATATAAAATTTCCAAATATACTTACGCGATATTATACAAAATTATTTTTTACTACCCTCAATGTTTCTCCACCAGCAAGAAAGCGAAAAACCAGGTAATGGTAGTAATAAGTCAATCGCAATAACTTCACGTGAAAATATTAGACGCATCGGTTTCGCGCCGCGCTTAATGTAATCACGCGCGAGCGCGCGGCGAGAATAAGCCTGGCGCAAAGTGTAAATCTTAAAAAGCGGATAAGTCAAACGGAATCGACGCGCGTGTACGGGTAAAAGGAAGGTAAGGTCTATAGAGGTAGGAAAGAGAAAGAGAGAGAGAGAGAGAGAGACAGAGGACACGTGGGGCGCATATATCGACCGACGGCGACTTGTTCGCGCCGTAGGCGACCGAACGCTTAAATAAAGCTGGAAACCAATGTTTTATCGCGAATTAAGAGCCGCGCGCTGCCGTGATTTTCTCGGACGCGTAGAGGCGACGGGATGGCGCGTCGCGACACGCGCGCTCTTTTTTCAAAGGATAGCCGCAGTGCGCTGTATATTTTGCCGTTCGCGCGCCTGCAACGTTTAACGACCTTACGTCACGCTAGTTACAGTGTTGTTTTTGTCCTTTAGCGATCATGTTTTAAGGAAGAATTTGAAGAAGTCGGAATATTTCTAATATATGCATATATTTTAAATATCAAACCTAATGTGTAACATTTTTTTAAATGTTGCTCGTAACTTCGTTTTTTATTCCTTGAATTATAAAATTTCTCACGAATCTATCTAAATTATGCTTATAAATTATAAAATACTTTACGTTATTTTTTATACGTGATGCGCTATAGTAAAAATCACGATATTATATAGTTGCATTTACGGTGATTATATCTATAGTTGAAAGTACTATAATATAGTATACTGTACTTATAAAACGATATCGTCTACGCATATTTTCCTCATGTCATTTCTATGGAATATCAACATTGGAATGCAATGAATTGCAATGAAGTTGGAATAGTTTATATAATAAGTAAAAAATGTATTTTTCTAAGGTACAAAAAGTATTCACAGAAAATTGTAGGTATTGATATTGTCATTTATACAGCATGTTCTGATATCCAGTCAACATATTCAGGAACGCGAGTGTATACACCAGGATACTCCGTGCTGGCACAGTATGGATCTTTAATCGACCATGATACAATTCCAGTAAGCTTTCCGTCTACTGTCAGTGGACCACCAGAATCTCCCTAAAACAAAATTTCCAAAATTAGGATGAATGATTGAACAAAGGTTGAAGAATACAGTTGTCTAAGAAAATCAATATAAGTGTATAGTGTGGTAACGTTATATACGTATTTGAATTATCTTACATTTTAATTTGTTCAAAACCATAATATATCTTTCCAAAGAATATTATATATATTTAGCACTTACATTGCATTGTCCTCTTCTTGTATTTGGATCATTGGCACAGATGTGTGTGGGGTGAATATCCATATTTTGCTTTTTCATTATAGTCTTACAATAATCCTGGTCTGCGACCCAAATTTGTGCTTTTTGGAGGATATTTGGCGATGTATTAGATGACTGAAACAAATTTAATATATCTGTTATTATTTTCTTGTTATATTACTTTATTTTAGAATCGGTTTATATTTACCCCGCCAAGTCTTCCCCAGCCAGAAACTACTGCCGTTGCATTGACTCGAATTTTCGTATGCAGTTCTGGAAGGGCAACCGGTTGAACAAGTTCCGAAAATACAAAAGGCGGATCAACCTGTGAATCAATATTAAGTTTGTATCTGTTAACTTGTTATATTTCGTTTGGCAAAATAAAAACAAAAAATATACCTTAATTAATGCTACATCATTTATGTAAGAGTCTGCGGGTTTGTATCTCTCATGTACAATCACGTTTATAGCTTGACGTTTCATATGTGGTTTATTACGATCTATGGTACCAGCAATGACTTTGATGTTCGATGCGCTATCACTAACAAATATAAATTATGTGTTTTAGTGATAATATAATAATAAAATGTCGCAAAAATATCACAGGTCTGTATGTAAATGAAAATATGATATTACCCGAATACACAATGGCCGGCTGTAACGACATACTGTTCGTTAACTATAGATCCTCCACAAAAATGGCCAAATGCATTTTGCAATGATACCTGATGATTAAAAAAATCCATTCAAATAGAGATATAAACTTTAAGTATATACTTTTTATAGTGAACTCGATAGTGAAGGACTTACTTGGAATGGGATTTCTCCCTCACTCGCGTCTTGGCCATTAACTATTCTCGAACCTGGGTTAAAGTTGTGCACATTTCTCGCTGAAAAAGAAATAAATAACTTTAATAATTTTAATATTCATCTAAATAAAATATAAAATTATACGCTAACCATGAGAAAATACTAAAAGTCCGAAGACTAGTAAAATACTTTGCTGCATTCTGGTCGACAAGAACTGGTAGACTGAGCTAGTTGTCGGCGATGTCTAATTTATATATTTTGCGGATATCGATAAATATTATAAATATAATATAAATCTGATGAAAAATCAATCAATGTTGTGTCGTATAATCCTTTAAATCCATTAAGTTTAATAAAAGCCTAATCGAGATTCCAAATCACAGGAAGAGATAATATTTATTGTATTCTTTTAAATGTGCAACTCAATTAATATCATATGCATCAATATGGATTCCGTAATCAATATCAAAATCCCTGGCTTTGTGTGCATGTGATTACATGTCAATGTTATGTATATCAATCTGCGGAATTAATGTAATCTCTTTCTAGATAATTCATTATAATACCAATTTCTACACATTACACAGAGAAAAGAAAATTTTTACATTAAAAGTATGCTTTTCTAATTATAAAATTATAATGATATTTGTACCAAAGTTGTATTTCTTAATAATTAACGATAGTTCTTTACCGTAAACAATATTTCTTTATCATTAAGTAATATTCCTTAATAGTTAAGAAATTCGAATCTTCTACGATTTCAAAGAAA
>UXGD01003701.1:0-19427 GCA_900474315.1 Torymus auratus
TCAAATAGCTATTTCTCGAAAAATAGTATCACAATAATGTTCTACATTATTCTTTTTTGAATCTAGTATAATATACTAGTTTTTAAGAAAATTTTAAAGCAAATTGGCTTTGTAATTAACTAAATGTCTCTTAAATACAAACTCACCATCAGACTATGCTTCCCATGTTAAAGTTGCAAACTTTGGCATTAACTATCTCAATAATTGTTATCGCTCTCTACACCGGAGTTTTCAAAAATCGATAAAACACATAAAAAAGAGCACATACACACCAATATTTAAGAAAATATAAAGAAAATCGATTTCCCGGCAACCTACCATATATGTGTCTGTGTTTTTTTTTGTTTCAAGTCAAAACACGGCGGCACAGTAGACACAATATTGTTAGTCACAGTTTGCCGTGATAATATTATGTGCCGCGATATAGTGGAAAAGAAAACAGCTTGATTTGCTTATACATAATACGATAAAAAATATTGAGAACCGAAGAAACTGGCTGTTTGTTATATATAAATTCACGTTTAAAAATACAACGAAAACAGAACATTCCAGAAATTCCACCTGTACCTCTATATACCTGCGCTGCAACCCCACTTTATTCAAGATCCGCGCGGGGTCTCTTATACGCTCCTTCAAAACAAACCCACGTGACGTGTAAATCGTTGCACTAAGTATACCACGAGAAAAAACCGCGGGAAGCAAGGTGTATATCGTAGCAGCGGCAGCCATTGTCGAAACAATCTCAGGCTGGTCCGAAAATAATACACGTCTCGGATTCCTCTCTCTCTCGGCTACGTCGTAGTATAGCAGCAGCCAATAGCCAGCGGCTACGCGAGGGGCACGACGACGTGCGTGTGCTGCGGTGTGTTCACGTGACACGGCTCATCATCGTCCCTTTTCAGAGAGAGAGAGGTTCCATTCAGTCGCGATTCGCAGAAACGAAGGAGAGAGGTGTAATTTTGGTAATTCTCGAGCGTATGAAAATGCAAATGAGTAGAGCGGAGGTTTTTGTTGACACGTGAAGGTTTTTCTTTTTTGCGCGCGACAAGTTTTTACGATATGTATAGTGGTAGGATTAGATATAGACGTGTGTCGTTTGTTTGCACGTCAATTTTTCAAATGACAACAAAATAACGTCGATACTTCTTTTTTTTTGCTTATCGTGTATTTGCTATAGTTGTCTGTTTACTTTTTATAGCAAATACACGTAGCTGTCTCTCTTGAATACGAAAAAAACAATTCTAACGATTCTTCTCAAAGGTACCTATATGACAAAGACATCTCTGCCAAATGTTCACCTACTTTTACCTCTTAAAACATTCATTGCGCACATCCTGTAGGTACACATACCCCCCAAACCTCGTATGATACATTCCCGCGTTGTCATCGTTTATCGTAACACGCATCAGTAGTGTTTTGGTGTCGCGTGGTCGCGGCAAATGCAGACGAGGACTACGCGATCAATTAATGTATATGTTGTAGCGTCATGGTAACCGATTGTCGCGTAAATATTTATATATGTGGAGGAATGTATAGAGTGACAATTGACAGAGGTGGGCTTTTTTTTCGTTCGCGTGTGTATTTGAAGGGGAAGTAGGTAATACGAAGTTCTTGGACGATACACACGCAGGAATGAGTTTAGAGCAGTCGTTTTCTTTTTTGAAGTATGTTTCTTAGGCGATTCGCGTGACAGAATTCCTTTACAAAAAAGAAGAATCTATTTCGTAAAATGACGTAGCATGATGTATCTGCAAAAACGATACGAACAAAACGTCCTTCATGTCGCTTTTTTTTTCTATTCTATAAAACACTCGACCGTTTAATAAAGTAATCCAATTACAATGACATAATAGCAGCTGTGTACCAAAGAACATTCAAATTCCCAACTTCTGACTAACCAGATATTATGAGACATCATCGTCGCCTCGCGTCCATTCTAAAATCCCCATGACAGACACTCGCGATTATATATTATCGGAAATGCAAATTATTCATCGTCACTCGTTCCTTGTATTTTTTTTGTCTCTCTCATCGTCGCAACGAGTCAATATTTACACGGCCGTCGCGCGCGTTACTATATTAATTAATTGACCACTCTTCGATTATTTTTCTATAGGTCAGAGAGAGAGCTATTCGCTAATGAGTTTTATTTCTGGATCATACAGGTGCGATGAGGTGGTAGAAGATATCTTTTGACGGATAATTTTATCACGGCTCACATAAATTTTTGTTTACATGCTGGGTTATAAAAGGTTCCAAAAATAGCGACGTTATACGTATATATTAATATTTGACACTCTCTCGAGTGTAGATAAAAGACGAAATTTCACGAGAGAGAAGTTGAAATTCACGTGGGACCGAGTCAATGTCATTTGTTATACTTATAATTTTAAAAGTATTATATAGCTTCTCGTCCTGTGCTTCCTCGGCGAGTGATTCTAAATTAATCTGCTGGGAAATTAGCGGCGCGGAGAGAGAGATAACTAAGAAGTAGGATAATTAGGAGATAGAGGATCACAGAGCGCGAGTTAAGTTATAACTATGACGATGGGGTACGAATTAACGAAATATATTTTTTCTTCTAAAACGTGTCTTAGAAACCTCGATTTAATTAGTGTTATATTTCGTGTGTGTGTATGTAGACTTGACTTGAAAATTAAGTTTTCTCGTTGTATATACTTTGCAAAGTTTGCCGAGTGTACAATAGAAACACGTGATAATACTTATGGAATATTTTTTTTTAATACTATCAGCTCGGCATAACCCATTAACATGACTCACGAATTTTTTACGAAACGAAAACTTTCTGGAACTTTTCGGCACGATAATAGATAATCGTTGTAGACAGAATTGAAATTAGAACGCTACTACTTGATACTTTGCAAAAGATTATACTGTGTGTTTTTTTTAACATTATAGTATACTCGATTCAATTCAGTTATTTCAGGTATACTTGAACATTTCAAACGTTCATATATAGTGAACGAAAGTTTTTTTTTGCCTGATTTGCTGTAGATTTAGCCGAATTTGGCTACTTAATACGTTTAAACATGATATAATGAGAGTGCCTCTTCAATTCTCTCATTTTATTTGCGCAATGCAAAGAAAAAGTAAAGTACATTAATATACAATACAGCATAACCGCTTATTTCGTTAATAAACATAATATTATTATCGCATATCACTTATCCATTATCACATATATTTTCGCGCATACGCCTCGTCAATAATTTTCTCGTATATACATATCAACTATATTATCACCCACAAGTCTCACGAAAATTAAAAACTTTTCGACAACATTTCGTTCTACACGAACCATATATAAGCAATTACCATCATACACTAACACCACGTTTCTCATCGTCTCCCAAACTTCCAACTCTCTCGTTCCCCAAAACCGGCACGAAATCGCGCAAAATCCACCTCACCTCCGCTCTCTTCCGCGCTAAACTTAGCACAGCACACGCGCTCGCGACTTGCGTAACGATGACGCCGAGTTTGCTGGCCTCAGGGCCTTACGCTATAATACACGTATATATCCCCCACGTGCGCGCGCGCTCGCTTTCAGCCTCCATTGCGGCCGTAATGAATCTCGGATTACGGCGCCGATTGACGCGCGGCGGATACGATCGAGTGAGATGGAAAAATTGAGATTTGACGAGTGTGTGGATATATCTTCTTTTTGGGAGGAGTAGGGATGTGGATGTGTGGACAGTATGTGTGGGAATGTAAATACTTAGACATCAGAGCGTTTGTTGACCGAGCGATTGATTTTGGCCCTGGAAGTATATGCGACGAATGTTTTCGTAATGAGGTGGAGGGACTTCCAGTTCTGCGGCTATGTTACGTGGTATAATATATATTACGGGGTTGGTTATTGCAGGTCAAAATTGAAGTAACTCTTGAGTTTGAGGTTATGTCTACACCATTAAGTGTGCGAACAAGTTTTACCATTTCTTCGTACCACTAAAGCTATACCTTCTATATTTACAAATTATTTTACACTTCACGGCACCTCAAACTCTTTTCCCTAATTATACTTATACCAAATCACTTCGATTAATTCAACAACCTCAATCGCCCACTTACTTACCCATACGCTCTTTTTCCGCAACTCATCGTCACATATAACCCACCGCGCAAAACCCAAACCAAGAAGAAGAAGAAATCCCCGCGGCTTTGTCCGCGATCACGCACAACTCCCACTTACGTTTTTTCTCGTTCCTCTTTGTCCCGAAAATTCGCCTCGCCGCTATACACTTCTTATACATATACCTTTTATACACTTCGCGCGGGCGCACGTGGCATGCGTATATATATATATGTACAGTGCGGTTCAAGGACCCGCGGGGCTCGAGACGATTTAATTGGCTGGCCGAGTAGCAGCGAGCACCTCGTCGCGCGATTAAATTAGAACGCAATGTGTGTGTGAGAGGAGGAAAACGGGCAAACGGCACGCGAGAGGGGACGAGGCGCGTGCTTTTTTTTCTTTCCGCGAGGCGTTGTGTTTCCGTTATCGGGGGAAATTTGGGTTCTTTTTGTTGTGGCTGCGGTGCAGATATTAAGTATATACATATGTGAGAGTCTTATCAAATCGAAACGGTCTATATAAATGTATTTTATTGTATTTTATTTTATTTTATTCGCCTTCATTGTTATACACTGCACTCGGATAATATAGTTTACGAATACACCCGCTAATTTATCGCTTCTTATACTATTCACACATATACCTCCGGCAAAACTACTATAACTAAGCATAGATCGATTAACCACGTCGTTGTGGCTCACTCGCCTCCTTTATCCGGCGATTATACACTCTACGATTCTTTTGTTCTGCATGCGCGATCTCGTCGAATTACCACCGCGCGCGTGACATCTGAAAAAAAAAACTCGTAGCGGGGGGTGAAGAGTATAATTACTTACCCCTTATTTAAGATCCTTATCTCTCTCTCTCTCACACGTATACTCTCGACAGTTTTTCAACTACGCAGCGTCGTGACCTTGGGGTAAGAAATAAAAAGTCTCTCAGTTGCACTGCCGCTCTCGATAAACAAAAACACACGCGCACGCGCGTATATTTTATATCGATCGATTCATGAGAGCGGAGATGAGGATTCTTGAACTTTAATCGCTCACTTAATAGACACGACCTCGCGTGTATACGGGGAAGGGGAATAAAAAAAAAATGGTTAAAGGAAGCGTCGGGAAAAACAAAGCGCCGCCGCGGTGTTGTTTTGGTCCCGATAGATCGCGATCGTACATATAGTTGCGTAATAATTGCGCAGCAGACACGTCACGTGTGTGTGTCTGTTTTTGCGTGTATAAGATACGTGTATTATGTATGGTTATAGGTAAGAGAGTTCACACGTTGTGAATTTTTCATGCGGATACTACCGTGGCTCTTAATTTATGAGGATAGCCTTTGAATTTTCATGATATGAAGGGGGCGGAGCTTATAGAGTCGCTTTTTGAAAATATAACGTTGTAATACGCAGTTGCCGTCGGTGCGTTATCAGTGCGGCGCCTTGGTTTCCTTTTATGTAGGATTAGGTATTGAGATTCGCGAGTTGTTATCTATTGATGGATTATATGTACTGGAATTCCCTCGTGTTACACTGACCCGTCATATTTCCCGTATACGAAAACTGACACAGTTAATTGGTAAAAATAACCGCAGAGAAAATAGGTAACATGGAAAAAATTTCGGTTTATAGTATCACTGAGAGATAAAATTCACTATAAATGTAAGAAAAATTACTATATTCGATATGAACTTTGGGACAGACTCGAATTATCATAAAATTTACTACAAAACATAGGAATTTTTCCTATTATAAATTGTAGTAAATTTTATGATAATTCGAGCCTGTCCCTCGGTTCCTATCTAATATAGTAATTTTTCCTTCACCATTTCTCTCAGTGTATACATACGGTCAGTTTACCAGAGCCCATAGGAACCTTTCACATTTTTTCTTCTCGCAGTGTATAATCCAAACACACCCAACCACCATTACACTACACACTGCCCCCAAAAATAATACAATCCACCCTCTCCTCACTATCATATTATCACAACGACGTCGCTGACACATATACACACACGCACACAGTCTAGTACGCTCGCACTCGGTAGCTGCGTAGTTATATACGTGCGTGCGTGCGCGCAACCGAGTGGGCAACCTTGGGCCGCCGGCTATACGGCCTTGTCGTCGCGCCGCGCGTCGATAACTTTCCTCGCGGCCGAGCGCCGGCTTACGTAAGGGCTACTATGCTGCTGGTTAGCTAGCGATGCGGTCGTGTGATGCTTCATTCACGAGAGGCGTGGGCGTGGGACACAACACGTGCTGATATTATCATGGCTTATAACATTGTTGATTGATATTTTTGTTATATACGTTTGGGAAAGGAGAGAAAGAGAACCCTTGTACCTGGTTCGGCGCACTTTCGAACTTCTTTCGCGCAGGAAGTGTAATCAATTTTTATGCGGTATATTCAATTTACGAGTGAAAGCGTATAGAGGCAATATCGTACCGGTTCGGTATATGATTTCAATCTACTTTTGGACCTCTTGTAAGACATATTGGTACGCGTTTTCTACCAAGCGGCCGATAGGTTATCGCATTCCTCGTACTCTCACACTTGCTGGAATGTCTCTCTAACTCGCGGAAAACAGTGCTATTCTCGACAGAGAAAAGGAAGAGGGTAAATGGAGGCCCGAAAATAAACGCGACGCGCGCGAACCCTATTGTATGCGTATATATATGACACGGCGGTAGAATGTTGTTGTTGGATTACAGCGTTGTTCTTTGTTTTTTGGGGGTATGTATGTATGTAAACAGTGGTATGATAGAAAGAGTATATGAGTGGGATGATGGAAAGTCCGGAGTGGCCGGGATTTCCGGGCTAGGTGTCGTACTTTTTTTGTATATTGGATAACTTCCGTTCAGGCGTTTCTGAATATAAATGATGCAAGTATATCTTAGCCGTTTCATCGCCGTCTATATTTATTATGAGTAATAATATGTATTACAATAATTTATATATTGAAATTAATTTCCGGTATCGATTGTGTGACAGGTATACGTAGACAGTGCACTGAGTTAATTATTTCGGAATATTATCAATAAATGGAGTTCGACAGTAGTTTTCTTAAACCATCAGAGATATCAAACGTCATGACTATGACGCTAAATTTTATACCATCTGACTTAAAATTATATATATATACTTTATCGTTATGTTTAGGGGAATCTATACTTAAAGGCAAATTCAATAAACAAATTACTAAGTGTAAATGAAAGTCTTGTGACAATAATTAGCAATCATAATATGTATAGAACCCATATATTATTTTATTATCGTGAACATGCAGTCGCGAAGAACTTTCTTACTTCGTTCGAAGTCGATCTAAACGATCTAGACAGACAAAAACTCAAACTCTTCGCCTATTATAATCCACCGATACGACAAACCCCCCATCATATAGATACCAGATCTACATTACTATCGCGCGTATATTAATAGCAACTTCAACGACAACCTTGCTTCTCCACCTTCTTTATCAGTAGGCAAACCAACATTAACATAATTATTATCGTCCGCGTATACAAAACTGGCCGCGCGTCTATAAATATAACCTTAATACACTGACAAGCCGCCGCCACGGACAATTACAGCCGTGGGCACTCTTATACTTACGTATACATGAATATAGGTCGAAATCGGCGCGTATTATCGCTCGCTCGCTCTTTCTCTCTCCTCCTCTCGTCGCAGAGAGAAAATTTTCCAGCACCGGCGCGCCTATAGATCAGCGAAATTTTCCTCTCTCCCGAAATTTAAATCTCAGCCCTTATATATACATATATACATATACAATGCATATGAATATACTCAACAATATCAGCCTAAAGTAAAAAATGCAATTTCCTTTCTGTTTCAGGTAAGAGATCTGTGGCTTTTATTGGACGGCGGTTGGCATGCCGCGGCGTTTTTTTTTCATACATGTGTCGTCTCTCATATGTCACGCGCGATGACTTTGTTGTTGTGATGCCTCATCCTCGCCACCCGCGTGCTAGAGCTGCCAAATTGAAAGGGGAGAGATTGGATTAGAACAGTGGAGAGAAGAAGAAGAAGTATGAGAGGAATTTTTTTTTCCTGGCGTCGATAGGTAAGGAGAAGGGTTGTACGTACCAGAAGGCGCGTGAAAGGTATATGGTAATGAGGCAAGATATTGTGCCCTGGTTTCGGACGGGAAAGTGTATAGGATGGTTACGATTGTTCATGTTGATTGATGATTATCTATAGATGATAGTTTTTGATTTGAACGTCGTTGTTGTGGCTACACGATAGCAGCAGCAGGTGAACTTTATCGAAATTTCGATAATACGTCGATTGTTTTGTTTAGCACGTGACTTTATGTTACCATAGATATAAGATTGACCGTAGATCTATATTCCTTTTTTTATTCAAAAGAATAATTGTTATTAATCTGTATAGATATTAGTTTCCAAGCTGCGAACGGTTCATCAATAACATTACAAAACACGCGAGTAAATATTAGAATTGATGAATTAGTATGTTAAACGGAAATTTTTCTGGACCAGAGGAAACAATTCATCAAAAATTTATGAAAAATTTGTTATCACAGTCTTTCCAGAACCGAAAAACTTCACCACACAATTGTCATAATAGTGTGTCTTTACTTCAAAATAAATAACGTCCCGTGGTCTAATCTCCAACATTCTCTATAACACATACTCACACTCAAAAAGCTAAAGAAAAAGGTATATATTTGCCGACAACGTACGTTAGACGAAAGATCTCACATATTTCGTACATGTATACATATATAATTTTTCTCAAAAATAACAAATGCTCACCGCAGCAGCAGCAGCGGGAGATAACAAACGTTGAATAATAATCGAAGCGCAAAAAAAGTGTCCACACATATATATATTCGCGATAACATAACGAGCGAAGAATCGAAAGCCGTGCGCAGACAATCACGGAGGAGTGAGTGAGTGAGAGAGACACTTGAAAAAGACACAAATAACATACACCGCGTCGCTCTAATCTACGAGCCACACATACATACCCTCCACTATACACTTTTGCACAATTAACGAATCAAAATAAGATAACTCGCGGAGCATACACACACATACACACGTGTAACTGAATGAACGCGGTATATGCGAGCGTCTCCATCATACACAGTCACACACACATAGATAAGCGCCTTTTGAAAAGCGTGCGCAGCAGCAGCAGCCTCTTGTGATATATACATCATCATGTTTACGAAGTAAACTTCGCAGTTCTCGCGCGCTCCTATATAGACGCTTTACTATATACCACGCTTGACATTTTGTAAATACACACATACACGCGAGGTACAGTCACGTGGACGTACATACAGAGGGCTTAGCTTTTTTTTTTCTTTCTTCTTCTCTCTTTTTGCACTTTCGAATCTTCGCATATATACCGATTTGAAAATTTCCTCTATGCGCACGGCACTACACACGCCTTATGTTAATTCTCTAGAGCGCGCGTATAGTAGCCGAAATTAGCATGATAACTCCCGCCGTGAATCATAATCACTTCCTGCGCGAGCTCCGCTTCGCTATTTTTAGTGTGCGCGAAATAGTATAATATATATATATTCTTTTGCGTAACTGTATAGGTATATATTCCAGCCTCGACCTTTGAATTCTCTCTCTCTCTCTCCGCGTACAAAGACTCGACGCGATTACGAGCTTTTCTTGCGGCGTGTTTACCGCGCGGGATTTCCGCGTTTTTTCCGCCGCGCGGTGGAATGCGATTTTTCCTACGGTGTGTAAGTGAGCGAGAGAGACATGGTGACCTTCGCTGGTTCTGCAATATGGTGTGTTTTTTCCGAGACCCGTCGTTACGTATAATATACATAATATATTATATGACAAAATGTATAGTCGTATTTTGTAATTTTCAAACCACATTCTATCTATAAAAACAAAAAAACTCAGCGGATTACAGCTACCCCCGTTCCGCCCAACTAAACTTCACACTCCACCGCACAAGTTCTCTCTCTCTCTCTCTGGCGACGATTGGCAACCCTGCTCTCTACAACGAGCTTATCGCCGAACGCGCGCGCGGGGTTATCGTCGCGGCGCGTCCTTCGATCCGGCCCCCCGTTCTCTCTCTCTCTAATTCCAACATGCCTGCGCGTCTGTGTGTGTATAATAAGTATGTATAATTATCGGTTGATAAGCGTCCAAGAAGAAGAAGAAGAAGCTGTGTATGTAGTGTGATGTTCTCGTAATATATATTTTCGATGGCGATCGATCGATCGATATATATATATATATAAACCCGTCTTGGCGTGTATACGGCCTCGTTAGAGAGTATATAGGAATTCAGCGGAGAGAGAGTAGATTCAGTTTATCTCTCCCCCCCGTTCCGTCTCTGACATCTATCTATCTATCCGCTGGGAGGGAATGCCCTCTTATTCTCGGCTATAATACGCGACACATACATCACACTTAGCTATTTTAACATTTTTTTTTATAGTCCTCACCAACCGGTGGTATATGTACGTGTTTCCTTGTTTATACATCATCTGTTGCGTAATATCATATCTATAACTCTAAAAATCAACGTAGAATTTGAATACTTCTTACTAGCGATTATATATATAAATTATTCAACATTATAACTAACTAGCAATAACAACAACAACAGCGATTCGTATCCGCCCCCTCGTCAGCAAAAAATCGAGTGAACCTGCAGGCCGTAGTGTACGCGTCTGCGTGTATATAATGAAAATGAATGAGCGGCGGCGTGAGGCGGAACGCGGGCGCACGTGTGCATGATGCAGTTTGCGGCGGCGCCCTAGTAGTGTATACCTGGGCAACTTGTTGCGCTCGCCGGAGTTGTAGCGGTCGACGAAAGTGGAAGTAGGTGTGTGTGGATAGAGGAACGGAGGGGGTGTCTGGGTTCGATGGTTATTGTTGATTTGAGGTGACGATTGTGTGAGTGAATGTGGATTTTATATATAGATTTTTTGGTTGCTTTAATTCGTGCGGGGATTGAATATAAATGGGTGAGGAGAGAAAGAAGTATTATATAGTATTAACGAGGTAGCCGACCAGACTGGATTAATAATAATCGACTCTCGTGGTGAGAATGTTTTGTGGTAGTTTATTTATAAGTGTTTAAGAATTTATTTCTGGTAAGATGTTTCTGTATCTGTTAATGATATAACGTTTTTAATTTAATTAAGAGATAGTCGTTATTTGGGTGTTGTATGTGTGAGAATTTTATTATACGAAAACGATACGTCGGTGAACATTTGACATTTAAAATTTTGCTAATATATGATCTTAGTTTCAATATCAATACAGCACTGCAGTACCAATTAGGTTGGGTCTGAAGTTGGAATAATTTTTTACAATTGATTAAAATTATTGATCAATGGAATATTTCATCTAAATCTTTGTTATAAAGTTATTTGATCTCCTCTCTTAAAAAAATGATGGCCGGAAGTAGTGGGCTCGTTTAAAGACTCGATGTGATTGGTTATTTCAAAATAATTAAAAAATAAAAACATTTGATCATTTGCTTAAAAAATGTATCTAATTATCTTATGATTTAAACTAATTAAAACTAAATCATAGTGAAAAATAGTCGTCATAATTTAAAAAACAAAATTGTAAGCGCGAAGCGCGTTTGAATTTTTCTAGTACTTTAAAACAATAAATCTACACGCAAAATTCATATATTAATTATTATAAACTCGAATAAAATCAAAATTTTTTTCTTTTTTTCGTTGCATTACTTACAGCGTTGCAAACTTCAGACCCATCAATTAGGTTATCGTATAATGAAAATATTCGAGAAATGGAAAATCTATAGTGTATAAAATATACAGCTTCCAAGGAAACAAAGATATAACAACAAAACAATCCAAAATATAAGATACCCACTGTAAACCCTACAACTACCAACACCCTAAACAAAAACAAAAAACTCCGAAACTCAAATTAATAACTTTCCTCCGCACTATATCCAACTACCATCTTCCTTACTCGCTCCAGTATACGAAAGGGTTAATTAATCGCCGCTAATTAATAGCATTCCGTTTCTCTCTCTCCAACTTCCCTCTCTCCTCTCTCAACTTGCGTTTCACTCGCTCGCCAGTAGTTTGATAAACTCAGCAACGAGAGAGAGTTTCCTTGCGCTAGATATTTTAAATAATCGCGTTGCAACATCGCCCCGTTCCCGCTCTTGAACGTTATACACACACACAGATAAATATATATACATACTTGCGCGCGATTCGGCGCGAAACCGGCTCGTTTTACGTCGTAACTCGCGCGCGGTTTGATGAATTATGTAAGCCGCACGAGCTAGCGTATAGCGCGGAATAATCGCTCTATAAGGGAATCCATAGAATTTTTCATGTACATATAGAACGCTGCGTATATACCAATATACGCAATAACGATCAACTCTTATAGGTTAATATCTCCGTATATATATATATAAAAAACAGATAACGATCGGCCTCTCCCTCTACATCAACCACGCGCCGGCGCGTTCTCGAACCATCTCTCTGCATTCCAACAAGTGTCAAACCTACTTACACCCGCGCGCGACCGTCAATCATCAGCCCTGTACCACACACATACTTTCTTCCTCTCTTCTCCCGTCTATCAAAAATTCAGCGCGTCTGCGCTGCTGCTACGCAGAACAAACGCGTGTCTCCGCGGATGGAGAACCACTGCCGCTCCGGCGGCGGCGGCGGCAACGCTGCGATTGACGGAGCGCGTGTGTTATATTGCGAGAAAGAGAGGGAAGGGTTGCGATACGCTGCGCGCAGTGCTGCGTAATATATATACATATACGGTATATTAAAGGTTTGTTTATATAGGTATATATAACACGATGCACACGTGGTGGTCGCACCTATTTTTTACCTCGCACGTGCGTATATATACAGCAAGTTTTTCACGCCTCTCACATGCATGTATACACGAAGCGCGCGCATCTCGTTACCAACACAGTCTCACACCTGCATGCGTCCTTCGCGTGTACAACCCATCATGCAAAGCTATGCAGCAGTAGTTACTCGCCGCCGCGAGTTGAGAGCAGTCTGGCAGAACCAGTACGCGTATATATGCGCGCGGTCGGCGTCACGTACGATTTGAAAATTACCCGCACGGAACACAGAGCGCGCGCGATCGACGTGGCCCGCTTCGTAAAAAAAAAGAGAGAAGCAAGCGCGCGCTATCTTTCGCTTACGTAAGATACGACGACGACGGTCCGCGATATATATGGTGGGGGAAGGTGTCGCGCCTCGATTATAATGTGCGTATGGTGGGAGAGAGAGAGGATTATTTAATGCGTGTGTAGACTTTTTTGGTAGAATAGAACATACGTGGTTCCGGTAAGAATCTTTACGGAGATTTGCATGGAATCCATTATATATATACATGACGATTGAGTGTTTCCGACGTCGCTCGACCAGTAACGGGTTTGGCAGGTACATTAGCGAATTGATAATCGTGTTTTGTAGAAAGAAAAAAAAGTTACGAATCGTTAATAGCAGCGCGACGATGATGATGGTATAATAAAAAGACCATTGTTACACTTGAGCTGCCGCATTGTCTCTGCGGCCATAAAGCTTTTTCAATTTGCAAACCAAGTCACCTGCATATCGGCTATTTTACCGGTACAGTACTACGATGATGACAAAAAAAATTAGACAATGGACAATTTCTAGCTCTCTCCTAATCCTCGACACTTTTCATAACCCTATGAAGGCGCTCCTCAAAACTTTATACTGAGGAAAAAAGATGCGTTCGATTTTCAATCTCATTAGCTCCACACTCGCAAGTGGATCACAGGGCTGCAGCGGCCGGCCAACTGGGAGCGGTCCAAGTACCCGGCGATTACGCGGCATTAAGCGGCCCCCGTACGACACCACCCCCGTGTCTCGGCCAAATTGAATAAGGATGCGCGAGCGATGCCAAGAGAGGGAACATTCGATCGCTGTATGTGTGGTGGTAGAGCAAGTTCAAGTTCGCCGGTGTGTGTATATAGAGTGGGGCTGGAAAATATTGAGTGTGAGGTGTTCAAAAAGTGCGTTGGAGATGTCGATGAATTAAGTAAAAGTTAGGACGATAATTTTTCTTTTTTGTGTGGTTCAACTGTCGTTTTTTGTTATGTGTGACTGGGTTGATTGTGCATGAAAAAAATCAAGAATATTTTACAAGGTAATAACCATTGTAATTCTCTCCCAAACTGGCATTTTTACAAGAATTTTTTAGAAAAATTCGTATGTTAAAAAGAAAGCAATATGTTTCTTAGAAAAATTCGTAGATCACCTATACGAAAAATGACTATAGTATTAATACAGTACATAGTAAAATCTGTCAGATGCGAATTCCAATGATATTATTACCTTATAAAACTTACTAGACACTTTTTCTCTGTGTACACTTCTAAACACACATCTTCACTCCAAAAAAAAAGTACCCTCGGCATCTCCACCCTTTCGCTTATAATACCACCGCGATATCTCCGCCACTTCGCTGGAACCGCGCGCTATCACTGACTCACTCGTTCGCTGGCCTTCCGTCGGCGCTCGCTCGTGTATGTATAAAAGGGCATTAGCCTCGAATATTATTTATAAACACATGCATACATATATCCTCGTGGCGAGAGAGCACAAAAAAAAAACAAAACAAAATTCGACCGATCAAAGTCGACGGTACGTTGCCCCCCCGCGAATTTTCAAAACTGGTGGTGTAGGTTGTGGATGAGTTTGGGTAGGTAATCTGTAGATAAGACGGTGACTGTAGTGTCGCTGTATCTGGTTATCTATAGAATTATCTATATATGTTCTGTGAACGATTGCGTATTAGCCCTTGGGGTTCTAAATCCAAAAGCTGTACGTACTGATTATAGTTTTCTACACGTATATCTGTAAGTTGCAGGGATTCTCCGAACTCGTGTTTACAATTAAGGACAATACTTATACTATACAGCGCTCGGAATTCCCGCTGCTCAAAGCTTCGGTCATTGTACTTCAATTATCCTAAGAAAAGGTAACCTCTCGCAGTCCTACATGTACAATTAAAACCGTTACAAAAAAGCTCAAATATTCACACATACCTTTTTATAAGTATTACAAAAACTAACATTATTAAAATGTATCTTTTGAATTCTCAGGTTATATACCTACATTCCAACTCATTCACACTCCACCGTTCCATACATTCTCTCTACACACACAGCACGAGCAGCGACGCAATAGCCGCTCGCTCGCTCGGGATTTTCGTCTAATTTCGGCACGGCGCGCCGCTCCTCTCGAAATAGCGGCTGACATTCGCGCGCTGCTATACAACGCGAGCGAGCGAGCGAGCACAGTGATGACGTCACATTCCTCTCGGCCGCCGGCTCGTTCAATTGGCCCACACTGCGCGAGCCGGCCAGTGGTTCTCCGCTTTGTTGATATTCCCGCTAGTAGAAGTGCTAAGTCACGCGGCGGGTGTATCGCGCGGGAAAATGGAGATGTTGAGGGCGATAGGGTGTGGAGGTGTGGTAGTGAGGTAGAATATATATATACTTACTGGTAAATTTAAGTGACTACGTATAATGTTTATGAGGATAATTAATGCGGTAACTATAATGATGATGATGGTAGTAGTTGTGGTAACCGTTTATATACGATTTATTACCGCAATGTGATTGCGGATTTGTTACAAAATTCGTTACACTTTAGAAGTAAAAAAAAAATCGTTTTTTTTGCTATAATAAAAACTCGTAAGGAAACATTCCGATGTACTTATAACACGCAATTAGAAAAGATGTAATTCACAATACCGTAGACTAAAAATATATGCACATTATCTTACTTTATACATGCAGCAGCAAGATCCACAAACACTTCTATTATCTCACAAATAAACGCCAATCAATTATACATCTCCCGCAGTCATTCAACCTTGACGCTAAAGCATGATCCGAGCTGCATCTTGCATGTACACGCGGGGGATCCCCCGACCACCAAAACAACAACAAATCAAAGAAATCCATCTCCATATCGAAGTTATATTATACCAATTCCGAGAACGCTATATAATACACACATCATCGCATTTAAGCCTCTTATAAGCAGGTAATGCCATTAGCGCATATAGTGATATAAAAATACACTTATTATACAACGCGCGCGTATTATTGACGCATGTTGTTGTTGTCTTCCTGGCGAAGTAAAGCGGGAAATTTATATAGAAGAAAGGGATACGCTGATGCCGCCGTAGGAGAGAATTTTAACGCGCAGATTAGATAAGATAGTAAGAGCGCAGCGGATATATAGATGACGAGCGCGAAATACGAAACCTTGGGTGTACGTTCTTTTTTTTTTATCGTAAGTGCCGAAGGGGTTGGATATATCGTAATGAGGTTTAAGAGCTCCTTTGCATTTTTTTTCTTCTTATTAATGTGTTGATCGTGATGGTTATTGATACGATAGGTGAACGTGTTTTCAATGTGTATATGCGGAGTTCGAGCGAGCGGATGTAATTAAAAATGTGCATTTTACGATTGATAAATTGCGACGTCAGTGGTCATTGGTTAAGGCGCTATAAGTATAGGGAAACTTTTTTTAAACGCATTATACACTGTTTATCGAAAGAATCGTTGTTAATGTATAGGTGAATTTAGTTAAAATTCAATCGATCCTTTTATATCCAACCGAAGAACTACTAAGAATCTAACCCTCTCAACTCGAATCAGAGAAATTCACTTCACTCAATCGCTTTATGTATAGTAATATATATACACTGAGAAAAAAATGATCAAATAAAAATACTTGCAATATCGAAATAATTTCTACGTTTTAAGTAGTAAAAATTCCTATGTGTTTAGTAACTTTTACTATGTACATAGCAATTTTTACTATACAAAACATAGTCATTATTTTAACATTTCAAGTATATCCCTATCGTTACTAGGTATATCCATCATAGTAATTTTTATACTAGACCAATTTTTCTCAGTGTATATAGTCGTGTACCCTTATTTGAAAAAAAGTTCACGACTAACTCAAGCATCTACATTTATTCTAAAGTACCCATTACGACTAATTTTCCCTTATATTCCAAACTACAAAAACTACAAACTTTAATTATACCTACCTCCCTCACCATCCACCTCCATCCACTACTTCATTCACTCACGCAGCTCACAATTTCCCAAATTCAAATTCACGCGGCCGCGAGAGCAACCGGCTCGTTCCGGATCTCGAAATAGCGCGGGGGCCGCCGTCGTCAGGTGATAACTGCGCGAGTTGCGCAATCGGGTTCGCGAGGTCGCGGTGAGAGGAAGACTTGCTGCGCTTCTAAATTTTTCTAAAAATTATACCGTGCGAGAAATATTTGAGATATAATCAGCCGTTCGTTGATGTTATATAGAGAAGGTTTATAGATTGTGGCGGGTGAGTGAGCCGAAAGGACTAATGCTAATCCGAGGAGGATTTACGTTCAGTGGCCGCCTTATCGCATTAGGCGTATAATAAGGCGAATGAATATTATACCTGGGTTGGTTATAGCGATGGGTTTAAACCTTTGGTGTGTAATCCATGGTCTTCTGGTGTATCTTGTTATTAATGATTACATTGGGTGTAGAAGGAATAGAAACAAAATTTCTACACACAAATCGCTATATCTCACGAAATTATTGTCACCGAACTTCGGTTATTCACCTCGCCCTTACGTCGCAGCATATTCCATCGCCTCGTTTCAAACAAATCGATGTAACCTATACATACACGCGTAAGTACACGAGCACTTCGCGGCATCACGAAACGGAACGAGATTAAGTCCGCGCGCGGCCGGAAAGAAGTGGATCGCGCTGGTGTACAGTGTTTCGCTCTGCCGCCGATCCCCCTAAATGGAAGGATATACACGGTTGACTCGGAGATCGCTTGGTATAAACTATATATAGGTGTAATTAATTAAACAAGATGAAGAACAGTGAGGAACCGTACCTATAAGTATTATATATATATGTGTGGCTGAAAAAAACAGATCCTCTCACTCTTATAATTAACAATAACCACACACGCACGCCTAAAATTAACCTCGGAGCGATAACAAAAGAGCCGAAAATACACATGCATTTTCGCATCATCGTCCCCCCTCAAAATCCTATTCTCGCATACATAAAAGAGAGAGAGAGCAGAGTACAACACTACTACTACTACTACTCAGAGAGCAGAAAACGCGGCGTTGACCGAGGTCGCGCGGCGCCAAGGCTGCCCGTGACGTAACGCTGTATATAATACACGGTGCGTGTGTAGAGATAGATATCCGCGCGGTCGCCGATTTTTCACGTGCGCCGCCGTCGCGGAAGCGATTAAGAACGCCGCGACGGCGATGATGATGACGAGGCGGAATATCGCCTGGATGGGAGAGGTGTATATCGAATGAAGATTTGTTGGTAAACGTTGGAAATGAATTTATAGCATTGTAGGTAGATGTATGCCATAGATTATTAGTATACATACATCAGCGCCCATCTTGTACCATAATTTTTAATTTTTTTATACTGAAGCGACCGAATAACAAAAACTTTCTCCCAAGTTCAAGTACAATACGCGAATGTCTCGTAATAACAAACTATAACACATCTCACACCTACTTACTAAAAAAGAAGAAGAAGAAAAATAAAACTGCACACCCACGCGGGGAAAAAGCCTGTGTTTGCGTTCACACACACGCACATACAACCAAGATCGCCTTTATTTTTACACCACACTCGCGTGTACTTGAAACGCGCAGCTCTTAGCCACATTTCGCATGCACATACACAGCAGACATCGTCGTCACGGTATATATCCTTGGCGCGCGCGCTCGTTCGATTAGCATCGCGATTTCCTCGTTTTTTTTTCTCTCTCTCGCGGCCTTATGACTTAACATACGCGCGCGTTCTATAGTTTACGTAACGCGTGATGCGTGCGTCTAACCCTTTCCGTGGATGCGGGAATATATGACGGATGACGCGTGCATCTGCAGTAGCAGCTGAGCTGTATAAGGGGGTTGCGTAAAAGGGGTGGGAGGGACAGATGCGGATTTCGGACGGTGCGTATTATATGCAACGCGGGGGTGGTGAAAAGAGGTGGTATAGGATTGAGTGAGTGATGATGGTAGCGGTGGATGAATGGATATTGTAATAATATGCGGGAAATTTATTTAGTCGAGGGCTTGGTTATACGACGATGCGGGGTTTGTAAAATTTCATTTTATAATAATATATATTTGTTAAATTTCGCGGTATTTTCCCTGGTAGAAAATTGAGCAGGATTCTGGGCAGAATTTCTGGTCAAAATTTGTAAAAATAAGGCATTGTTAGAAATTCATTTCAGAGTATTTCTATAA
>UXGD01003702.1:0-19423 GCA_900474315.1 Torymus auratus
GTATAAAAATATGAAGAAAGCTGCAATATTAGACTCTAATGCTCAAAACAACTAAATTTCTGGTCACTTTTAGCTTTATTTTGAAAAAAGTCTTTAAGAAACCTTTTCTTAAAACGGCAACTATTTAAATTTAAAAAGTCTTAAATATCATTTCAAGTAGAGAAATTAAATTAGAAAAAACGAGCTTTAATTTACTTTTAAAGGATTAAAAAATCTCGATTCCTTCCAAAGTTATGAACGTTTGAAATTGAGCATTGAAAATGCACTGTTTAATCCACAAAATTCAGTGTTCGACTTCCTGCATACTTTGGTGCATTTTCGATGCTCAATTTCAAACGTTCAGGCGTTAAGGTCTAATATTGCAGCTTTCTTCATATTTTTAAATCCAAAAACCTATGCCAAATTTTCAGCCAAATCCGTGATCCAGATCTCTGAGGCTCTCCTAGTTCCTTAATTTTTTTCGGGCAGTAATAATTTAAAATTCTTTATTAATGATTTATCACAGTATCTGTGCCGACGGATTTCCTGCATTCAGGCGTTCCAATAGCAATTTTATAATTAAGGTATGAGCGTAAGCCAAAAGTTTGCCGATCCTTATATGCCCTGAAAAACGTTTTTTTACATACGGTATTGTTTATGTCGCCTAGCGGCTGATTTATAATCCATAAATAAACATAACAATTTAACAAATTGTAGTATTCAATATTCTTTTTAACCAAAAACATATTCGTGTCAATATCTTTTTTAAATTTCGAAATATAACATATTTACAAATAATTACATTTCTATCAATAACTTATGACCTAATATAGCTATCGACTTTGTTATTTTATCCTACATACAGAGAATTTATAATATATAAACAATATTCGTTCTAAATATTAAAAAAAAAACGAAAATAAACATTTTAAAAATTGAAAAATAGTTTTAAAAAATCGATTTTTACAAAAATAGAATATTCATCCCAACTGTGAAAGCAAAACCTAAAAAAATGATCCCCTCTCCGGTTAAAATCGGTCAAGTAGATCATGAGATATCATTTTTCTAAAAATGCTTCCTAAAAATTCGATTCCAAATATGCTAAACAACATTTTTAACACATTTTCTCAAAAATCTTTTTTTTTACTATCACAAAACTTTCTTTAGAAGAAAGAAAAAAATTTATTGTATAATCATAACAATTTTAAGAAACATTATTAATAGTTTCTATAGCAGACCAAACAGCAAAATAATAATTATCGCAATTATTAATAATCGATATCACATATCGTCAAATGACGATTCGTTCTATTTCCTATACCAACACAGCATCCCATAGCACACTACAACAATAGCATTCGTCGAATATCGATCCTCTAATACACCGGCCATATTTTTAAACGCAATTCGCCGTACGCCGTCACAATAAATCGTCGCCTCGTCAAACCGTCGCGTACACCAAGCCCGTCAAGCGCGTACGTCCCTCGTAAAAAAAGAGAGGCTCACTAATCCCTCCGCGACTGTACGTGCGCCTTTTTCCAATCAGCGCTGACAAAAGCGCGTCTCCCGTCCTCTCCGCACCAATACGTCGTCGTCAAGCCTTCTCTCAAAGGCTTCGTCAAAATATAGTCGACCCCTCGTACACACGACGCCCTCGAAAACGAGCGCACGTCCTAAACCGTCTCGCGGAAGGAGTTAAAAAAAAGAGACATCAACAGCGACAAAAAAAAATAGAAAGAAGAAGACGAGCGCTCAGTGACGCAAAAGCGACGTGATTATGCGCGGCGGCGCGTGGGCGGGATGCGCGGAAGAGAAGGAAGTGAGCACGCACTGCATGAACACTGGTTGCAGAGGCGCGGCACGTATAATACATACGCCGATAGCCGACAGGTGGATACGCGTGCCGCTTTTTGCCCTTTTTGCGAGACGCAGAGTCGCGATTAGGCGTCGAGAAAGGGTTCGCCGGGTGAATCGAGGATTAGCTTTTACACTGACGTAGAAAGAAAGATAAACAGGAAGATGGCGGCAATGGTAGGATCTCGTCAGGTTGCCGGTGGGGTAAGAGAGATTGACGCGGTGGTGTGGCTCGCTGGCAGAATTAATGCGAGGATGGGAGTGAGGTGGATGAACGATGAGAGGGTAAATGAGATAGCCATGTCGCGGGGATTTCGTGAGGAACTTTTTTTCTTACGCGGCTCGTTAGTCTTTATGTAACTGTAATACTGTCATTTATAAATGGGGTCGCCTGATAAATAAGTTTCGTTCTTTATATTTTGAATTTGTTAAATGCGAGAATTTATGCGGGTTTCGTATAACGACACAGTCAACAGTTGTTAATCTATGCTAAAATAATATCTGTATCGAAAAATCCATAATTACAGTTAGTTATGTTTACTGTGAAAAAGCTACCTTTCAAAAGTATCCAGTTACGTTTTTTTTATGTAAAAATTAAAAAAAAAAACCTATCGCTTAGTGAGTATCTCTATATCGCATGCAGATATACTGTTTTCCACTTTGGTGTGAAAAAGATTTATAACTTAATACCAAATTAACTTACCAACAGCCATGTTTGCGGATGACCGTTGCAGCCAGTAATCGGGAACTTATTCAGAAACCTGAAACAAAAAATTTACTCATTATACAATCAGGACGATGGATTTTTTAAATAATCAAAAGTAAATTAAGACAAAATTTCATTTCTTTTATTTATTAAATTATTAATGTATAACTTTCTAAAGCATTCTTTGTCCCCTTTGTCTACCATCCGTCTCCACATATTCCACTTGCTATTTTAATACATACAGCACAACCTATCCTACCTCATTATGTTGGTATTTTTATATAAATTTATCGCAACCAACGCAACCAACCCACCTCTTTCACCGGGCACCTATACCTCAATGAAACACCTCCCTACGCACTGACACGCACATAGTCACTCTCTTCCCCCTGGCCTCCATAATTAAACTTGAAAGTGCGCGTGAGCGACGCACTTGCACTTGCATCGATAAAAGCACTCTCTCTCTCTCTCTCACTCTGTCGCCCCATTCATCGTTCCGAAAATAGTACCTCGCAGCTCTATATTTAAAGCTCGCGTGTGCGGCGCGCGGTCCATTCACCGCTTTTCCGCGCTGGAATTTCGCGTTCGCGTCACGTCTACCTACCTACGTACCTACAAGGGAATTGAATTTATTCCCTCTGCTTTCCCGCAGCTGTATCGCCGATCGTCGTCATCCCTGCGGAAGGATCGCGTCAACGCTTCCGTATGTCCTTTATCTTCGTCGTGGGAGGATGTTTTTTTCTTCTTTTTCTCGAGATAGGGATAGCGGAGAGACATATCATCGGATTTTCGCTCGGGAACGGTGAATCACGAGAAATTTATCGTGGTGGGTGATGGCAAATGCAGAGGTTGGGGGATGGATTAACGGGGTTGGGAGTGGAAATGCATTTTTTATGGGGTTCGTTGGCGTGAAGTAAGGGGAAATGCGTATAATGGATTGATGAATGAGACGATTTGGCTTCGTTACGCTGTCGATAAATAAGGTTTGGATGAGGTATTCGGTGCGATGCTTTATTTGGGTGTTCAAAATTTTATGTAGGTCAAGTGGATAGAAATATTTTTGTTAATATAGACATATTTATTGCAAAATATACTATACATTGAAAGAATTGTGTTTGTAAAATTTTATAACGTATATTTTATCGAAGAGAGGTTACTAAATTTCATAGTTTCAAGAGGATATAAAAAGAAGTACTTCAAATTGTACAAAACCAAAAGAGTGCACTTCTCTATGTGAAATTTTGACACCGTGGTAGTTGCACCACAAAAAGTTATTTATCAAGTTTTGACACAAACAAAATAATATTTTGACTTGAAACTTTTACAGCGTCTCTTAGTCTCATAAAACTTAGAAAGTGCACACTTGATTTTGTATGATTCGAGATAAATATAACTTTTTATACAACCCCTAAAAATGTTTAAAATAATTGTGCACTTATTCTTAGACATGCGTAGAATGTAATATACAATTCCATAATTAAAACCGAACCACTTATTTTTTCTTTTGGAACATTGAGAGAAATCTTTCCGTTAATTAGTAAATTCCCGACTAATCCTAATGAAATTTAATGAGACTAATGAAAACGTCGTGTTAATACGACTGGCACTTCTACCAATTCCACTTCTAATTCTCCCAAGCCCTCCGTAATTCTATCACTCACCTTTCTTTCATCCCTTAGGCACCCCGACGCGGCATCACTAAAATATACACGCACGCAACGCGCAAACCGTCCATCAGACTTTCACCCCATGATCTACCGCTTGATCCCTGCACGCTGTTGCTCTTCTTTCTCCCGTCAACCCAAAAGAAATGCAGCTCTCGCGGCCACCTTGACACGTAGTCGCGTGCAACACATGCGCGCGCTTACACACATACATATTTTCGCCACGAAAAAAGACCCTGCGGTATATGTACGCGGAGATGGATGGCGCGCGGAAGATAAGTGTGCGAGCTGCGCAAAAAGCGAGGCAAGAGAGTGGAAAAGTGACTGAGAGAGAGCGTGAGTGGATGGAGGGGAAAGTTCGGTGCTGTAAACACAGAGAGAGATGCGGCTCTTTACGAGAGCTGATGCTCGACGAGATGATTTATACGCGAGGTCGCGCAAAATTTTCGTGCGCTTCTAGTTAGTGCGGAGATTGTGAATTATGGGGCGGCTGAGAATGAAAAAGTCGAGAGACTGCTCGGTCGGTTTATAATTAAAAAAGGGCTGGAATAAAAGGAAAAATGCTTTTGTAGATTTGTTGAGAAGTTTTTTCTATAGGATTGTGTTAAACGCAGTGGAGCATTGACGATTGATGAATGCTGCGTGCTTTATCAGAATACGTGAATGTGCGTGTGTATATAAAGGAATACGTATGGCGTATATAAATTTTCAATATCTGAAACCAATAAAATTGGAGGCGGAGCTGTATGGGAAGTTCATAAGCTGAAATTGACCCGGAGCTTACATCAACAAAGTGAGAGAAAAATATTTCTCGAAAATAAAGTTATATATTTGTATTTTTATTCGAAGTCGCGTTTCATAAATTTAATTTGGAAAATGTCAACAAACATTTTTTAATATAATTGAGTATAAGTGAAGCTTATAATAAATATATTTTTTAATTCAAAAAACAAAAAATGTGTATGTTTCAAGTACCGGTATAAACTGAAATAATAAATTAGTATTGTTAACGGTGGAATTTATTTTAGAATTTATTATAATGTAATGTAATCATGAAACTTTCTATGTTTTATAGTAGTTAGCATTCAACAATTTTATAAGTTTATTACGTTGTAATTATTTGCATAGATTTGTATAAAAAGCAAGGAATCTGACACAAATAAATTAATTGTGTGATAATGTTTCATATATTTCTAAGAATCCGAGAAAGAGTTATTAGGCTTTCAGACACTCATTGACATAATTATTTTTATTGTTGAGTCTAATTTTTCACTGAGAATCATTCTTCGCACTAAAAAAATAACATCAATTTGCAATAACAACCAAGAAAGAAATAGACAAGCCTGCTTTAATTTAAAAAAAATTTACTACTTACGTCTAAAACAAGGCGAAAAATACGACCTCGCTCTACCCTCCAACAGCAAAGCGAAAAGAAACATCGTCAAAACGCGGCAGCGCCAAAAAGCAGAACGAAACTCAAGGCCCGTACCAAGTAAAGCTCATCAAGGTAACACGCACACACACCCATCCTCTCGTATAACCAGGCAGTCGGGGAAATATCATTTGGAGCGAGAGATGCGCCAGAGAACGCGATATATAGATAAAAACACGCAAACACACACAGATACAGAGCAGCCACGCGAGGAGGGAGAACGCGAGTTGATTGCACGCGCGGAGTCTATTTTGAGTCACCCTTCGGCTTGGTATTATATACACACACGCACAGCGAAGAAAAGCGCGGCGCGCTGAGTTCGTGCCAAGCGTCTAATACGAAGGGATACCCGAGAGCTGTGATTTTCTCGCGCGGCGACGGCGTCGACCGATCGCTTGCGCAACAGAGTATCAGCTGATTGCGCTGCCAGGGTGAAAGAGAAAGAGCTTGAGCTTTTCACTGGTTGCCAGAGTCAAGAATTTCGATGGAAAAGAGGGAGTTGGGGTTTGCTGGGAACGAGGAAATGATTTTTGAGAATCGTTTGTTTGAAAAGTTTTTAGAATATCTGGTACTTTTTACGTTATGAATATTTATACGGAAATTCGTCAACTTCTGTTTTTGGTTAGTCCCAGATGAAACATTGTTATACTAGAAACAATGCCAGAAATGTTATTTGTACGAGTATCTACTTTATTTCAATCTGAAATTCGCTTCCTTATCTTATACAGGAAAATTACACAGTAGAATTAATTTGAATTCACGTGGTTGTAAACTATGAACGTCAGAACATACAGTGACCCAAATGAAATAAAATAATTCTCAACTAAATTGATCGTTCGCTTGCAACAAAATGAAGCAAAATATTAAGTTCGAGGAAGCTAAATACCAGGAAATTGGCAGCGGCTTTTTAATATTTTTAATGCATTCGGGGTAAAAAATATTTTTGAATATATTGTTGACGAATCAAACATATAAAATGTGTTTTTTTAAGGGAAATAAACCGTTCTTACTGAACTATTCAAAATAAGTGCACTTTTTATTTCTTGCTTATTCGCAAGATATAATTGATAAGAGAATAATGTTCAAATGAATAATATCATATAGTCTCTCTCAATTACTTCAGGAACGTCTGTGACATAAAATAATAAAATAATTCAAGAAATTTCGTTTAAATTATCCATAGAAATAAAATTATTTAAAATTATATACTTTGCATTGATAAAATTAGTTTGACGTTGAATTATAACGCGATAAAAGACTGCAGCATTATTATGTTATGAAATTCCTTACATATTGCAATCGCTGCATTAAAAATTGAAGCTTTTGGAGTTTTATTCAAGGAAAATTTATTGAAATGAAGGAAAAATTTATTTCAGTGTATTTAGTAACCTCTTTAATAAACTAATATATATATAGAGAAAATACATTTTAGTATTTATTTTAATTTTTAGCTATTCTTCTGATATCTATAAATATTAGTACTTAAGCACAAAAGAATATTAAAATATTTTCCATTTGTAGAAATATTAAGCTACTGATAATGCATTACAATAATTAATGGGTGATTCAGAACCAACCTGATAAAAACAAGTTTTTAAAAATTATCGGAAATGTAAATTATTTTTAATTAACTTTTGAAAGAATTATCTTGTAAAAAATGTTACATTCGTATCTTATCTGTCAAAGCATACCTATCTACGTAAGTTAAAATGAATAAACGAGGTCATTGATCGTAGGTGAGGTGCACTAAGAAAAATTAAACTATACTTTTAACTGGAAATTGTTGTAACGGGGCTACGCAGCGTAAGTTTATAATAAACACTACCGTATATTTCCATATCTAAGTACAATGCTTTGATTATTTTTTAACTTTGCAAGTATGACTTGGACACCAGTAAACAATTCGGATCTTTGCGCCCAGAACCAGACCCATTCAGCATGTAATCCGTCCATCATGGCATTTCTATCCTTTGTGGTTCAACATTTCGGACATTCAAATGACAACTATCCTTCAAACGTAGGAAATAGGGGCGGAGACAATGAGGATTATTTCGACTTTATCATCGTTGGTGCTGGAAGTGCTGGTTGTGTTCTTGCTAATCGGCTAACTGAAAATGAAAACTGGCGCGTGAGAATGCATAATTTTGGGTGAAGTGTTCTTTTAATTGCATTAACAAGCATTGAATTCTGATGAAAAAATAAAATTGTTGTCAGGTGCTACTACTGGAAGCTGGTGGCGAAGAACCTCTAGTAGCTGAAACGCCAGCTTTTGCGCAAATGTTACGTAATAGTAACATCGATTGGGGTTATACTACAGAGCCTGATGAGAATTCATGTCGATCGAAAATGGATGGTCGATGTCAGTGGACACGTGGAAAGGTGAATTTTCCGTGCTGTGATATAAATTTTTACAAATTGTAATGTATATACTGACAATTTATCAATCGAATAATAAATTTTCCTAAATCAAATAATAGGTAATGGGAGGGTCTAGCACAATCAATTATCTTATGTATGTAAGAGGTAATCCACGGGACTATGATAATTGGAAAAATTTAGGGAATATTGGTTGGGGATACGAAGATGTGCTGCCTTACTTCAAGAAATCGGAAAATAATCCAACGGTAAGTAAGACTGATGAAAATCATAAACTATTGCAAATTTACAATAAATAAATAATCACATACCTATTCGTTGTTACAACTGTTGATTAATTGTATAATAATTTTATCAAAGTAAAATATATATACTTTTCAGAGTGCAAAAGAGAACCCAAACTTCCACGCCATCGGAGGATACCAAAGTGTCGAATTCTACCCCTACACGGATCTAAACTCTCTAATTTTGATTGATGCGTGGAAAGAAATTGGTTTCAAAGAAATTAAAGAAATTGATGGGAGTGGAGTGGTAAGATTCCAGACAACCTCAAAGAATGGACAACGTCAAAGTACAAACGGCGCTTTCATTCGTCCGATAATTAAAGAAAGATCCAATCTCGTTATAAGGACTCACGTTTACGCTACTAAAATCATTATGGATCCTCAGATGAGTCGAGCTACTGGCGTAGAATATGTTCTAACTAATTCAAGGTGCGAATAATTTCTGAATAATCTTTACAATATTAATAACGGAATATTAAAAAAAACAGTGACAGAAGTACGAAAAAAGCTTATGCATCAAAGGAGATACTCATTGCTGCAGGAACAATCAACTCGCCGAAACTGTTGATGCTGTCGGGAATCGGACCAAAAGAGGATTTGGAAAAATTAGGAATCCAGGTAATGCAAGACCTACCAGTCGGCAAGAATCTACATGACCACGTGACATTTGACGGGCTGATGATCAAGCTCAATGACACAAAGATGCTAGCCGATTTAGATCAGATGAAGAACGATGCCTTAGAATATCTGAAATGGCACAACAATTCACTCTCAGCCATGAGCACGTCATCCAGCAGTTGTTTCGCTACAACACATCTGGAAGAGACACCGAACTATCCAGACATGCAATTCGTTTTTAATACCATTAACATAACGGTATACGAATCGATTATTACTTGCAAAATTTTTCGTTTTTACTTCTGCAGATACATTTATTTTTGTAGTATAATATCATCCACATAATACATATAGCGAAAGTTTATCAAATTCATAGATGCTTATAATTTCAGGACTACGTTGCAATAACCGAGGGAGCAGCAGGCACCGCCACCCTCCCGTCATCGTACTACGACGGCATCAATGTCCAGCCGATCCTACTTGCTCCTCGTAGCCGGGGCTACCTGCAGCTCAACGCCAGCGATCCCACGTGGGGTCCGCCTCTCATCTACTCTCGCTACTTCAGCGACCCGCACGACCTGGACATCATGGTTGCTGGCATCCGCGTGGCGCGTAAGCTCTTCTCTACGCGTTCCTTTCTCGAGCATGGCTACAGCCTACTAGACAAGCCACTGGCGGCGTGCAAACAGCATGGATTCGACAGCGATGATTACTGGCGTTGTGTCGCTCGCGAGTACACAAACACACTTTATCACTATGTAGGCACATGCAAAATGGGACCGAGCAGCGATCGCGAGGCGGTGGTTGATTACAGATTGAGGGTGTACGGGGTTGATGGATTGAGAGTGGTGGATGCCTCGGTTATGCCCAACGTCACGAGGGGCAATACTAACGCTCCTACGATCATGATCGCAGAGAAGGCAAGCGACGAGATCAAGAATTATTGGATGAGGAAAACTAACTCCTCAAGTGACGAGAGTCTCTAATAAATCCTTATCATGAACAGTAGATATCATAAATAGTTATTTATTGTATAATAATAACATGCAAAATATTCATCGTAATAACTTTATATCCGCGACCAATAATTTAGTCTCACACTATGCATGACGTATTAGTAAGTAAAAATAATGCAATTTAAATATATTGTAATGTTTTTAATTAAATTGTTAACTATGAAAGGGAAATTCCAGTTCTTTGCATATTTATAGAATTTTTTTCAATTAAGATAATTATTTTATTTTCGTGCCCATTGATTACAGAAAAGAACAATCAAGAGAGGTAATTAAATAAATCAAAATATTTTGATAAAATAATAGGAAAACCATAATATTGGTAACTATATGTAGATCATATACCGCTTCATGTCCTTTTCAGTTACATCCATCAATTGCAAACTAATGAGTGTTTACATTTTACCGCTAAAAGAAAAGCAGCTTAGTTTTACAAATTAAGATGAAAATTGACATTATAATCATGCAAAACTAATAACAACAAGCAATGTATGAACTTCAGTTCATTAATGTTTCTAAATATTTTTCTCAGATTCTAAGTTGGGAGTCAGACGAAAAAAAGTTTGTCAAATTATCACTTCAATATAATACACGAATTTAAATTTTGTAGTTCAATCAGTAACACTTAATTTACTGTTTATAGCCGTTAATGAATATGGAATCACTCGATTTCACTAAATTTATGTCTCTAATATATTAAATTAGCAGTTTATGAGTCAAAGTGGCCCAGAGGGCACCGCGTCAGTATGTAATCAATTTATTATTCATTAACATAATTAATTTTCATTATGTGGTATATTATCACATCAAAATTTCGATTAATGTTTTGATATAATTAAAATATTGATTTATTCATAAGATTGCAACATTTATACTATATCAAGACTACTGGGAATATTTATGAAATACTTTTCTTCATCGCAAGGGTTTAATACTGTTATTTGAATATTTTTCCAATGAACTTTATTACGGTGTACATGTATTATCATGTGTATCACGCTTTTCGGCATTTTTCGATGAATATGAATTCCCTTACGAAAATTAAAAATTTGCTGGTAAAACTCTTTCATCTTTTATTTCATCTTTTATTCTCTTTCTGTTTATCAATCCTGAAAGTTATTATTTTTACGTAAACCAAAAACGTTTTATAAAGAAAATTCAAAGACCAAAGACAAGAAAAAAAACTGTTGATCTACAATTTCACTCAGAAAGAATGTTAATATTACTAGACACTGATTTTCCCCAAAAATTACTACCATTTCCCATCTACCCTCACCTAAAATAAAAACTCCGAACCAAACTTCTCTAAACCCCTCCATCCCTCACAAGCTCAGCACGTCCGCACGGTAAATCCACATCCGATCTCGAATCTCGAAAAATCCTCCCTCCAAAAAAAAAGAAAAAAACTCCAATCGTAAGTCTTCAAAAGCCCTCACGTGTGGCATCACTGTATATATACGCAGAGGCCTTTCCCCTTCGCATTCCCCGCGTCGTTTGTATGCACGCCGCTGCCGACGCGAAGCTAAACTTAGCGCACGCGACGACTCGCGGGGGACACGCGACCGCCACCTTGGCGCAGGTGGAGCGCGCGTGCCTGCAGCACGCCCCGAGTCCCTGCAGCTGCGCGGTATCACCGAAATACACACTTATGCGCGGCTGCTGTTGTGAAAGCTCGTACTTCTTCCCGTACTTTCTCTCGTATTCGTTGGGGAGGTTTTGGGATCGTATACAAAAGTGTTTTTGAAGAAAAACGTGTTATATCGTATGTGCAGGTTTATTGAATATTTGGATACACATGTTGTAATTATTGTATATCTTATAATCTCGTATGATGAGGAGAAAATAATGTGATGAAGCGACCTAGCAAACGTCTGTATAATTGGTAATCATCAACAAATCAGAATAATTTTCCGAAATATTTTTATTGTATAAACACATTTTAAGAAAAATACAATTTTCTAAAATTTACGTCAGTTATATAATGGCATGTAAGAACCTTGAAACGAAGCAAAATATGATTTTCAATTTAGCAATATCTAGTTGTTTAAACTAAAGTTTCATAGAAATGAAATTACAATATATTCCCTCCAAATTATTAACTTATTATGTATTATTTAAAAATATACTTTGAAATAACTTCAAAAATTATCTTTTGATACACGATAAAGTGATTGAATAAATTTGGTTCAGCAAATAATAGTTTCTTTTTTAATTTTTTTTTTCTTCAAGTATTGATCTGTAACAAATAAGAAGTTTCTTAATTCGATGCTATCTGAAAGTGAAGCCTTTTCATTGAATAACGTATACTGATTTCGGGGCAAACTTCGTAATTCAGTTATTGGCCGCTAATTAGCCACGTCTAACCAAATTATGAACGGTAGACAAAATTTGCATTTAGCGCGCGAACTTCTCCAACACCCCAGGCGTTTAATGTCAATTATCCTTTGTTAGAAAAAAATTCTGACATTACCGCATAGTTTTGTTTTTGAATTATTTACCTTGATAAACAAAATTTCCAAAAAGTTTCATTTTTTCGATTAAACCGTTAGAAAAAATTACGGATAAAATTAGGTCAGTTTTTTATTTACCAACTAAAATATATCTCAAATTGTCTTTATTTCGCCTTCGAAAGCAACCTCCATTCTCTGCAACCTTACAATACAAGATCCACACCACACACACTATGTCAAAGTACATACATACCCAATTTCCATTCAAATTCGTCTAGAGCCATAACTTTCCTTACGTTCGAATAAAACCAGCCATCCCATTTAATCAAGCACAATCCAGCATCTTAAAGCCTCCACTCCCACGGCCGCCCATTTCGCACCGTTCCCTCGTTCTCCTTGGAAACACGGCTCCCTCTCCCTCGTGTTTTATACGACAACGTCTTTATCTCCCTCTCTCCGGCGTCGTCGTTCGTCTCATCTAGACGCGTGGGCTTCCTGGCACGCGCCGCGCGTATAACAACCTGCGCGCGCGAGCTCGGCATTCCGCATGCGAGCGCGTTAATTAATTATTTCGGTTACGCGAGCGTCGTGTCGTATAAGTAAGTACGCGCGAGAACACAGCAGATGCTGCGAAGATCCTCGTTTGGCTCGGAAGGGTTGGTTTCTTAGTTTGGTGATGCTTTTATGGAGAGAGATATATCGAGATTCGTTGACGAGTCATTTTTTTTTAATTGTCTAGAGCGTGTATTTGCCGTTGTGATTGATGAGTCGTTCATGTGATCTTATTGACCTCAGTAACAAGAATGTACAATTGCTACAGGATAATGTAATTTGATTAGAGTATATTATACGGGAATTGTTTTATTGATTTTCAACGTTACATATTAACAGTGGAAAACAGAATTTCTCATGTATCTTGAAAACAATTGTCTAATAATTGACAAACATGCTTGACTGATCTTAACAGTATTAATTCGTGCTATGCGAATTGTAAATACTTTATCAACAAAGATTTCGTCTACCTATATAATATTGATAGTATACCAAGACATTAACAGCGAGATGCCGTTGACTTTTCATCGAGGCGTCAAATGCCTATCACCAACTACCCTGTAAACTCGATAAATTTCCAAACTGCCAGCAACGGCATGTCCGTTAAAACATTGAAAATTAAGTAACCCAATACTGTACTTATTACACATATAAATAGCCAAAAACAAAATAACAAACACACCCTCGACTCTTCCAAAAACATTCCGACACTCTCCCGACCTTCACCCTCCTTCTCCCTCGATAAATTCTAACCCCAGCGCGCGATTATTTCACATTTCCCCGACCCCGTACATAAATTCATCACGCGGGTCGCCCTACCTACCGCGCGAAAAAAAGTCCCGCGGAATAATTTACAAGATATCTCTCTCTCCCTTTACCCTCGAAAAATCCCTTTTACCCAAAGGTCGCCCTCTCACGAAAAAGAGAAGAAGAAAAAAAAACCGACCTTCGAACCTGCGGAAGTCCGACCCGGGCCGCACGTGCGGTCCATCTGGACCGCCGCCGACTGCTGCTGCGCGGGCGCGCGTCCTGTTTGTTTGTTTCTCTCTTTTTCAACCATAGACACACACACAGCCATAGGTACGAAATTGACGGTCGTACACATGCTCACCAAAGAGTGCGAGAGAGAGCGGCAGGAAATCGTCGGCGCGCCATTATCGTAAACAAGCGTGATGTAATTTAACGAGCAAATTGTCGGATTAGCGCCCGCTCTTTCTCTTGATGAGGTAAGTGATACGTGCGGAGAGAGAGAGAGAGGTATGCCTATATACACACATCGCGACACCAAACGCTATGTAAGGCGTGAGAGATTTTTTTCGTGAGGGGAACCAGAGGGGATATTGAGAATTAGAGGATCCGAAAGCCTGCGCGCGAGTATTGTATTGTGTTTCGGTATGGAGAGTTGATTGGATGGGCGCGAGCGAGCGAACGAGGTCGATGCGGGTGGTTGCCGCGGCGGTTCGGACACATCTGCTGTGAAAGTATTGTGGGATATACGGGGGGTCGGCTGAGGATATTCGCACGTGGCGAAAGATTCGTCGACACATTGCCTGTTTGGGTCGTGTGACTGCTGCGGGTATGGATTATGACCAGTTTCGCTTTTCCAATGTATATATATATGGGTGTACAGGTAAAGTATAATATAGCTGAGAATGTGGTATAAGGTTATTTATGGTACATGTAATTGATAGGATAGTCGTGTATTGTGCAGTGTGAATTCTATATGTAACAATGAGTTAATTGAGATTAAGGGCCTATTTTAAAGCAATGATTATAAGGATAATGAATGACAACGAGATCTTAAAAAGAAAAAGAAACTTATAAACGTCAGAAGAACACAAAGTTTTGAAAAAGTTTATTTATTTATTTTACATATTCATCATCCTATAACGAAACGACATGAATCAATCCTTATACAAACATAATTCTAATACCGATTTACTCGAAACAATTTTCCCACAATGTCTACTGCCCTCCAAGCAACATACTTACTGTACTACATATCACCCGCGCACTTAACCCCGAACCAACCTCCGGCACTATATACCCGCACTTTCCATTATCACTATCACAGTATAGTACTACAGTCTACAAAAATCTTCCTCTCCCTCTACACAGCGATAAAACATCGCACACTCCCTATATATATACATACAACCAGCCATCATTGCCATCAGTCAGTTCGAGAAGCAATTACATGCGCGGCCCCATCATCGTCCCCTCGTAACTCAATAACCCCGCGCTCGCACACCGCGCAAAATAATTATAATTTTAATTCCCCCGGGGCGCTCTCTCTCTCTCTCGCGACCTCTCTGATTACTTCTAAATTGCCCGGATTGTAATTGGCCTCGATTCCTCTCTCTTACTCTCCTGCACTCGTTATTAAACGACCCATTTCCGCACGAGAATACGCATACACGCGCGCGCTTGCGTTATACCTATGGAATAATGTCACACGCGTAGAACGGCGCTGCTGGCAGTTCGAAAATCGAGTTACAGTATATATACGGTTCGAAAATAGAGCGACGCGCGCGTTCGCGCTTCTGTACGAGTGCGTGTATTTTTCGCGGATTATTTATAGTTTGTTTACGAGGGAGGAGGAGGAGGAAGAGAAGAAGGCTTGCGCTTGTTCCCGATCTCTCATTCTCGCTTGTGTATATACTCACCGAGTTCGACGACTGCTCAGGCCCGAAAATCTCTCCTTATAATATTTCCATAACTCTCGTTGTCTTTCCGTATTATTATATCCACTTTATTATCTCGCACCATAAAATCCAATAACAATCACCATACACAGACACACAGGCGAAATAATAAAAAAAAAACAACAACAACAGTTCACAGAACCACTATGTACGAAAGTTCAAACTGAATTCAGCGCGCGGCGATCGATCGTCCCTTCGGTTCGCATCACCACCGGCGATGCAGTGTAGATCTGGCCGCCATGTGTGAGCACGGTATAGAACGTCGCTCTTCTCTGTCTCTCTCGCTCGTTATAAGCTCTCGCAACCGTGCGCCGACGAAAGCGTCGACTGACTGACCGGCCAAGCCGTACTCGCGCGTGTATACGTTCGCTCGCTTCAAAGCCGCCCACTCATCTGGCTGCGATGCCACTGATGCGGGCCACGAGAGAGGAAGAGAGGAGACACGCCGGGTATGTATAAGCGTATGCGAGAGAAGGAACGAACATGTGTGTGTGTGTGTCTGTGCCCGATAATCCGTAGCCGCAGCCGCTGTGTAGCCCTGGCATTGGAAGAGGGAAGTGTGTGAGTTGTGGGTGATGTTGCGAGACGAGGATGGCAGCGAGGTTCGCGAATTTTGGAGTATGGGTTGGGAGAAGGGTATAGGGTAGAGATGAGTTGCAGGGAGAAGTTAATGATAAGTTTAGACGGGTTAGGGCCGTAATGGTTGATTTGTTATTGTTTACATCTAGTTTACAAGTATTAAAGTATATTACAAAAATGCAATAATATATTCTAATGTAACCGTGTATTTATATATAATTTTGATTTTAATTTTAAAAAATTATAACTTATTCTATCTTATAAGTATTTGCTTTTGTTGTTATGCTGTAAAACAAGAAATATTAGAAAATATATAAAAGAAATTACATATAGTAATTTTTTCATTGATGAATTATGTTTTGAAGAATATTCGTTTATAAGAGAGAAATATACGTAACAAGTTTGAACTCTGTAAAAAATTTTGTCGGATAAATATTTACACTATAAAAAGACGAGATTATGGTGTTATATATACTAAGAATCCATAAATATGAAATTTCACATTAAAAAAAACAGTGTAAATAGCGTAAAAAAAGTTTATTTATTGCGTTCGATAATGGTTACTGTATAAAATCATATATATTGGCTAACCAATTTCAGCTTTGTGATAAATTGAATTGATTTTACAAGCTTTCAAATTTTTTCAATAAATGCAAATAAAGAGTAAGTATAATAAAAATGAAAAAAAAAACTTCACAGTATTTATTGGGATACAAGTGACACCTCAACATTACTTTAAAAATAAAGCCCATTATTTACACGCGCTTTTTCCAACGGACTGCTCATCTGTAATAAACAAAAAGCATTGTTGTGTATTCACAGAGGAAATCCAACAACTCGTAAAGTGCAAATCAATAAAATCTTTCATTTGAAAATGAAGCTTCACGAGAGCGTCATTGCAATTTTTCGCTCTCGGCTATTCCCGACTGGAGATCGAATAAAAAAAAATACTATCGCACCCTTCGTGTATGATTTTCCAATGGCAATGATCCGTATCATCATTTACCACGACAGGCGCTTTACAGCCATATTTTACGAGTTATCAAACGTAATAAACGAATGGATCGGATGATTGATCGAAAACGTTTTTACGATCAGTCATATTTTTTTTTTCGAACAAATGATGCGTACTGCAGAAAGCAATTCTATTCGTCTGGAATAAACATCGTAATTTGTCAACAACACGCATAAAACCTAATAAAAATTAAAATCTTAGAAAAATCGTTATCATAGTATCGAGTCGGTCAACGTAGTAGGTATATAAAAACGTTTCGACCTAGCCAGACAACACGACGCTGTCAATGACGCGAAAGCACCATTTGGTACTGGCAACGCGTGCCGCGAGAAAGAGACAGAGAGAGAGAAAAGGGCCAACAAGCGGCATGAATCATCATTCAAGCATGAAGATTGCAGATCGCATCGGTAATTAGCTGATTACGCGAAGGGCGACATGCAGTCCTCGTGTAATGTCTTTAAGTAAAAGTGTAAGTATTATTTAAGCCTTTACTTATTGTCTCACTGACAATTGTTATATCTGCATTTTAAAATGATATAAATTAAAGAAGTAATTTATAACCATTGACATTGTAAACACCCTATACAATATGGCTAAAGTAATAATAACTTTCTCTTTATCATCATTTTACATTAACTCCAATTCATACTATATTTATAAAATTACCTCTATCAAGTGATTATTCGTATCGCGAACAACAATTTATAAAACATTGTATACTTATAGTTATCAAAGCTCACTCGATTATGCCACTTTTATAAAGTCTCTCGAACGATTAGTGGTTAAAAATTTTTCATCGACAATGAAGCAAACCGTGTTATACAATCATCGTATTCCCAAATATTTGAAATCCAACGCCAAAAGCTAATTATACCGATAACTTCGCTAGAGAGGGAGAGGCACGGCAAGGCCACGATTCGCGCGCAAAACCGATGATAACTCTCGCGTCCGTGAACTCACTCAGCCTCTCTCTCTCTCGCAGAGGTTCTTTGCATTTTCGATTCCACCGCTTTTCCGGAAAGCGCCGCCGCCGCATCTGTCCAATTATGCAAACCCGATTGCGCGCGCGCGCCAGATCGAGTTTGTCTCCCTCGGTCTCTCGTGTCGCGTTATATGCCTCCGACTTACCCTGTCGATATACGCCAGCAGGAGCAGCATTCAGCCCTGATCTCTTCTCATCTTCCACACACATACACATCAGCCGCGGCTACGAGTAGGGTGCGCACACAAAAATACACGAAAAGCTTCCGTCACCGTAGGAACAGAATCGGACTATATACTACTAGAGATCTTGGATTATACGCGCTCGTGCATATCTTACTCGCGACGTGCATGTGTGTGCAGTGCGTGCGTGTGCCAGCGGCCGACTAAACGAGACTCTTCCTCCGCGGCTGGCTATAAGCGCGCGCCGCGCTCGCATGCACGCGGCGAGAGTTGTAATTCTTCGAGGGATAAAGCGCTGCAGCCAAGAGAAAGAGAGAGAGACAGAGAGGGGTAAGGTTAGTACTGCCGCGTGCATTTGGTTATATATATATATGTACGTGCATTGGAGCTCGGGCGTAAGTTATACGGAGAGGAATGAACGAGGAGCTTTGGGTGCAGCTTGCCAGAGCTTCCGGAGAGATAAGGGGGAGGAAAGTACGTGGGGAAGAGGAAGAAAAATGAGAGTTGGAGATGCAGGTGGTGTATTGGGTCGGAGTGTGGGGGTAGTGGGAATGGGATGGATTGATTGATTTAACGCGAAGTGAAGAGAAAGTAAATAAATGGAATGAACGCGGAATTTTGTGGAAATTTTGAGAAGCTGAAAGAAAAAGAAAATTGATCGTATAAAAGAGCCTTTTTAGTGGTTTATATATCTTTCTTCATTTTCTTTTGCTGTCGATATCCTTTATTGAGCGCTCTACGTCTGACCTCTGGGATCCATCTGCAATCATTTATTTATATAATATACTATTGCCCTGGTAGAAATTTAAACCAGAAGTTAGCTATTTTTCAGTTAACTTTATGGCTAAAAACGAACATTGCTTGTATTTCATATAATTATGTACCAATCTGAAATAAATGATGGTATTTATACTTCATAAAATATGTAGTTTAAGTAATAGTAGAACTTTTAGATGAATTATATTATTTTTGCGTTATAATTTTTGCTAAAAATTCTTCCATTTTATTAATACGTTACGTTACCTATAAAAT